>PVJA010009263.1:16053-61488 GCA_004027025.1 Myocastor coypus | reverse complement strand
CTCCTCCTCCTCCTCCTCTTCCTCCTCCTCCTCCTCGTTGTTGTTGCTCTTCTTCTTCTTCTTCTTCTTCTTCTTCTTCTTCTTCTTCTTCTTCTTCTTCCCTGTGTCTCTGTGTCTGTGTCTCTGTCTGTCTGTCTATCTGTCTCTCTCTCTCTCTCTCTCTCTCTCATGTCTCCTTGAAATACCACTTATGCTATTACTAAAAGGCAGTTCCTTTGGGAAACGCTTTAGATCTTTCTGTGTTTGTGGCTAGGCTTTCACCCATTTCACAGTTTTTGAGCCATGGCTAGATAGTTAGAAGTGAGTGTTGTGACCTGGTTCTTTCAGACTTATAATCTTTTTTGGGTAGGGCATACATGGAGTCAGTGTCTTCTGGTCTTTTTAATTTGTCTGTCCTACTGTGGGTTGTCTTTATTAACAGGGAATTGAAATGCATGAATGGGGACTCAGAGTGGTATCTTTGCCCTCTGAGTGGGAAAGGGGGCCCCTGACTTTTTGATTACCCTCCCCTGAAGTTTGAAAGAGTCTACTGGGATTATTTTAAGAACAGAGAGCTGGGAAACACCAGGCTTTGTTAGCCTTTCTCTTATGGATGAGGAGATATAAGACAATCTGTTGCTATGATATTCATTATGTTTTATGGCCCTAAAACAGCTTGCCTTCTTCTTACCACCTTGTTATTTAACCCCTATTAGCCTGAGCCATTTGCAGAGTTCACTCCTGTGCTTCTTGAAAAGGCAAACAGATAAACTTGTCTATGTCATCTTTTCTAAGCTGGCAATTTATATACACATTTTTGTGTGGGTATAAGTTTTCATTTCTCTGGACTCAATGTCGTGGAGTAAAACTTCTGAGGCATTTGGTAATTACATATTTAATTGTATAAGCAATGGCTAATCTGTTCTGCAAATAGCTATACCATGTAGTGCTAAACATTTCCCTTACATTAGTGGTGTTTTTCAAATTTAGAGGTTTTCCTTTCATTTTCAATTAGTTCAGTGTATTTTATGATTTCTCTTGAGAGTTCCTTTTAACCCATTGACAATTTAGTTGTACACTTGAAAATAATTCTTCTGTTATGGCTTGGAGTTGATTAGACCTTGTTATTAGATAAATGATTTGATCTTGTTGGCTAATGATGGTGTTGGGCAGACTTTGCATATGCTTGTAGTTTTCTGCTTAGTATTTCTGTCAGTATTTGAGAGATCTCCAATTGTCAATATATATCTGATTATTACCATTCTCACTTCTATCTGTTTTAATTTTATATTTTGTAATTTTATTGCTTCAACTTTGGGATTACTATGCATTCTTACTTAATTCACCCTCTTATCATTATGTCATGTTTCCCTTTGTTCTTGGTAATTGGCTTGTTCTAAAGTCTGCATTATCTAATATTAATGTAGCCACTTGCTTGACTTTGATCCAAGTTTCAATATATATCTTTTTCTGTCAGTGCTGTTTTAAGCTTCTGTTACAACAAAATTTTTATCTATACTTAGTTGGAGGAATTCAGAGAAATATATACATATATGTATATATTTAATCATGCACAGAACCGGAAATTTGCTTCACCTATTTCTCTTTGCTCAAGTGATTTTGGTTGGCTATTTAAGCCTCTGAAGCTTTGAGGTGAACACACCTAATTTTAACCCATTAAGCTGGTATTACCAAGTCAAATTCTCAGTACATCAAGGGCTGAAATGGCCCCATTTTCTTTATTTCTACAGATCAGATTATTTTTAAAGAAATGGAATATTTATTTTTATCTGGTACATAAAACATAGGCTGGTAAGTATTTATGGGATACCACGTGATGTTTCAATAGGAGCATATATTTTGTGCTATATAAATCTATCTCCACATTTATCATTTCTTTATTTATTATTTTTTTAAATTTTATTTATTTATTTATTTCTTGTTTCAGAACCTTTGTTTGTTTATTCACTCATTTTTATGGCCGGCTCAGCTTGCCCCATGGGCAGGGCTGGCGCAGCATGTGGTGCCGGGGATCAAAGCGTGGTCCCTGAAGCCCTCTAGCTTCCCCAAGCAGGGGCTTTAGACCACTGAGCCATCCCACCGGGCCTATCATTTCTTTAAAGTAAATACCTTCAAGATGTTTTCTTCCAGGTTCTTTTACAAAAAATGCACGTAGATTTTATCTTTAGGCATTTGATCTTAGCTGTGCAATAGCACGTAAGAAGTTTTTATTTCTATCTCAGTATAATTTAGCCATTGATCAGTTTCTCCCCATTACTCCTTCCTACTCTTCCCAGCCTCTGGTATTTTCCTTCTACTTTTGAATTCTATGAGAATAAGACTTTGTCTTGTGCATATGAAAAAGATCCTGTGGTACTATATTAATCTTGGTGCTTAGCTCATCTTAATATAATGATCTCCTGTGCCAACCATGCTGTCGCAGACAATAGGATTTTCGTCCGTGTGGTTGAATACTATTCCGTTGTGTATGTGCATCACATTTTCTTTATCTATTCATCAGTTGATGGATCTTTAGCTTGTTTCATTTTGGGGGTCTACTGTAAATAGCTGCATTGAATCTGTGAATGCAGAGGCACCTTGACACGCTGACTTCCTATCTAGCTGTGGCATTTCACCCTCCTTTTTGCCATTGTAAGTATTTAGTTTGTAGAGTTGGGAGGGTGTATGATTTGGAATTCTCTGTTGCTACAAACTCAGCATGCACCGAATGAACAATTACCTATAGAAAAGTTTTGACATTAAAATATAGACTCAGTAACATATCTTTTGATTTCATCTTCTTTTTAAAAAATACTTTAAAGGGCAAAACCCATAAAAGCAATGATATACAATTACAAAACAAGATAACAGGAAATTAACAATGGTTAATATATTACATATTATCTTCAAAGTAGTTGCTCAGATTACAAAGCATAGGCATTTGAAATTGATTAATATGGGCTGGACAAATAACTAAGGAGATTAAAGCATCTGCTTAGGCAGAGCACAGTGGCCAGGATTTGATCCCTGGTATGCCTTGCTTGTCCCTCTCCCAGAGCCTGCTGAGACTGCCATTGAGACTGGGCATGGTGGCACTTGCCCATAATCCCAGCATTTGAGAGGCTGAAAACAGGAGGATCATTATGAGTCTGTTCTGTGTAGTGAGACCCTGAACGCCCTGTAGACCCTGTACCAAATACATAAAAAAATAAAATTAATCAATGTAAACACAAATCTTTTTGAATGAGCTAAAAGAACTTAGAACTATAACTGTCTTAACTACTATACTTTTTTTCCCTTTCTTTTTTTCTCCTTTCCCCCATCCCAGTTGTTCTTTACTTTTGAGCGCTTTCTTTCCCTTTTACAATATCTATCATAGATTTTGGATCTTATTTATTCTTTCCATTTCCTATACTAGGGAAACAATATGAAGTTTACACATATTTAGAGACAATATGTAAGTCTGATTTATTTCACTCGTGAGTAGGGCCTGTAGTTTCATGCATTTACCTATAACATCCTCAACTTCACCTTTTACGGCTGAATATTACTCCATTGTCTAAAAAGACCATGTCTTTCTATCCATTCCGCAGTTAATGGACCTCTTTCAGTTGTTTCCAAGATTCAGTTATTACAAATTATGCTGTTATAAACATGAATGCAAATATATCACTGTGGTGTTGTGTTTTCATTTATTCTGAAAAAATGCCCAGAAGGGAAATAGCTTGGCCAAATAGAACCTGCAAATCTACTTTTCTTCAGGAATCTCTACACTGATTTCCACAGTGTTTGTACCAGTCTACACTCCCTCCGACAGTGGAGAAGGGTTTGTTTTACCTCACAACTGTTATAGCATTTATATTTTTTATTTTTTTCTTTTTGAGACAGGGTGTCACTATGCAGTTCAGGCCTGGTCTTGAGCTGACTTTTGTAGCCCAGGCAGGTCTCAAACTCACACCAATCCTCCTGCCTCAGCCTCCCAAGTGCTGGGATTATAGGCGTGCACCACCAACCCTGGCAATGCCAGCATTTGTAACTGGTTGATTTCTTGATGATAGCCATTCTTTCTGGGGTGAGATGGAATCTCAGAGTTGTTGTAATTTGCATATCTTGAATGACCAGTGAGGTTGAACATTTTTTCATACACTTATTTGTCACATGTATGTCTTCATGTGAGGTATGATTTCATCTCTGATATGCCTCCTTGGATTGGGTCTTCGAATTTGGAGAGTCTGGTTGTTAAAAATTCTTTATATGCTGTAGATAGAAGTCCTTTGTCTGAGGTACAACTGACTAAAATTTTTCCCCAATCTGTGGATTTTCTTTTTACTCAATTGATGATTTCTCATGATGTACAAACTTTTCAGTAAGATGAAATCTAAGTTGTTAATTCCTGGAGGACCTTCCTGTGCAGTTTTGTTTTTGTTCATAAATTCTCTGCCTACTCCTGTGTTCTTTGAGCTTTCTACTTACTTTCTCATCCAGGAGATTGAATGTTTTTGTTTTGATATCTATATCTTTGATTCTTTTTGAATTAAGTTTAGTGCATGGTGATAGACATGGTTCTAGTTTTAGTCTTTCACGTGTGTAAAGCCAGTTGTTTCAGCAACATGGACTATTTTGAATAAATTAGAATCTTTGCATTAAGTAATTGGTTCAGCCCCTATTACTGTGCCAAAGTCTGTGTTGGTTCCTGCAGTTACTGATCTGCAGTGAAAGAGGCATTGACTTTCCAAGATTCTTAGACTGAGGGCAGACAAAGGAGCAAATTGGGTATTCAGCACTATGATAAAGCTTGCTATGCAGATGGAGTGATGGAGTTCTTATACAGGGAAAGCCATGCTTGTAGAGGTGACACCTGAACTGAGACACTGTATTAGTCAAGATTCCTATTTATGGGACCTCACACCTGACATCCAAATCTTAAAAAAGTAAAGCTTTAGTCTGGCTCACAGATTCAGAGGTTTCAGTCCATGATCAGCTGGTATTAGATGGAAACATCATAACAGGAGACTGTGGCAGAACAAAGATCATCAGGTCAAACTGGCCAGGAAAAAGCCAAGGAGGAAAGGCTTGAGACCAGGTATCGTTTGGAGGGCCCCCACTCTCATCACCCACCTAGACACACCCACTTTACTGATCTGCCAGGTGTCTATCAAACGAATCGAATTGACAATGCAGCTTAACTGTCACAGTCCTCCAGGATCATTAGGCAGAAAAGAAACAGGAGTACCTTAAGGAGCAACACCAGTGCAGAGAGTTTAGCTTCAGGAGGAAGTGTGACTTGTATTTAGGACCCAGGGTGAAATCTAGGGACTGAAAATTTGATCGGAAGCAGAACACACAGAACCTTGTAGGGCAAGCAACATGATTTGAACTTTAATTTGAAAATAGAGATAAGGCATTGGCACTCTTAAATGAGAGAAGTAATGTAACTTAATTTTTTAGGAAATCAGCTTGTTTCAAGAAGGGACTAGAAGGGGCTTCAGGAAACATTTACGGTGAAGGATGGAAAGAAAGGACTTATTGAAAGGTGGGTGCATGAGTGAGGGAGCACACAGATTCCACCGAGGTTTGTCCCATGAGAAAGCTGGAGGCAAAGCTGTGCTAAGCAGGCCTGAGAGAGTGCATACAACACTTGAACCTGTGGACTTTGAGGAGACTGTGACGTCACCATGTTGAGGTGCCCATGGGCAGAAGATATATGGGTGGGAGCTCAGGACTGCAAGTAAAGACTGAAACTTCTGAGATGTTTTATTTCATTTAGATAAAATTATCTCACTTAAAGCAATTTATAAATACACAAGACAATCTTAGTTGATCTACATGGACAAGTTAGCCTTGGTAGTTGCTGAGAAATAAATTCAGGGAGGCTGGAGCAAAATGATAACAGAAAGAATGGGAAGAGGCTGTTCCTAATCAAATGGGATGCGCAGCCTTGTGATGGTGTGACAACAAGAATCAATGCAGAGTAGCATGAAGCCCTTCCATACCTAAGCCCAACTGCAGGACCCAATGTGATAGAACAAAGTACACCTCTTGGGATTCAAGTTGCATCCTCACCATTCATAGCCACTGCAGATGTCAAGGCCAAGAGCACTGGTGTACAAATTCTTATTTTTTCCAGGATACTGAAGAATAAATGCTGATACTTACTTTTTCCTTGATTTCTTCTTTTTTTGTATGGCTCTCCAAAAGCTGAGCTCTCTCTAGGTCACAGCTGTTCATGAGTGTAACAATTTTAGAGTAAATCTTTTTTACTATTGGGGCTACATCCAGTCAATTGCTAATGGAAATTAGTTATGCTAAGGAATCTAGATGCAGATATTTGATCTTTGCAGAATTTTGTGTCATAAAGACCTGAGTTAGGTTTCTGGACTTTTCACTTTGTTAATTATGAGATTGTAGCAAATTCACCACATCTAGTTTTAAGCTTTAATTTCCTCATTTGTAGTGGAAGTATTTCATCATGACATTGTGTTGAAGTAGGAATGCTACAAAGTGAAAGGGCTTTATAAACTATAAATTGCTCTTTAGATATTAATCACTATTTAGCTTTCTAGGTTCATTGTAAAAATGTCAGTGTTAGAAAAAATATTATATTGTTGCTAATATTGGAATGTGTTCTTTCATTTAAAATTAACTTTCTATTCCAGTTTCTACTAATGATAAAGGATGTCATTACATGGCTGTAACAGAAAAATTCATGTTTTGTTTTTCTTATCTATATCTCTTGCACAGTACTTCTGGTTGCCAAATATGTGGGGTTTCCTGCATATCAACCAATTTTTTTCCAGCACCAGTGTAGTATCACACACTTTTATTCTATTCTGATGCTAACTGGAATGTGGGCCCCTGGGTTAAGGACTCAATCCTATAAGCCCATCCTTTACTCCAGATACCGATCTACCATCCCAGGCTATCACTTGTACTTCTGAGTGGCTGGTTATAAGTCAGGGTTCCACAAACCCTTTGGCTTTTGGTAACTTTCTGAGGGAGCTTATACAAGTCAGGGCAACATTTCCGTATATTATGTAATGACAGACTTGGTGAAAATTACAAATGAATAGCCACAAGAGGAGATAAACACTGGAAACTGAAGGAAGGGCTACTGATACTCTGTGTGCTTTTCTCATCTTCTAGCCACCCCCATGGATTCACAAATATAGAAGCTTTCCAAATCCTGCACATTTGTCTTTTTATGAAGGCTTCATTAGGCCTGATTGATTAGTTGATCACTGATAATCAACTCAACCTCCAACCCCTCTCTTCTACCCAGAAATTGGGATGGAGCAGGAAGTTCCAACCCTCTAATCACAGTATTAGTTCCCCTGAGGCCCTGTCTTCATCTTGAGGCTATTCACTAGCTCCCTAGCATGGTCAGCTAATTAACATCCAGAAGGATATTTATCAAACCAAATTCTAAGTGTTTTAGGCAGGATGAAGACCAACTCATGTGTTTCATACTATAAATCCCAGTACATAATGGTTATGGGCATCTGTGTTTTAACTTTATTAATCCTAGTCAGTTTTTTCTCCAGTTTATAGGACTCTATTTGTGGCACAGACTATCACTAATCTCAGAATCTAAAAGACTAAAATCTCTGAAACTGTTTGAATACTGAAATGATCTCATAAGTGAAAAATTTTAGACCTGACCTCATGCATGTAGCAGTGAAAGTGCATTTACACTAAGAAGTTATACAAAATTATCTTTAAGGATATATGTATAGGGTGCATTTCAAATACAAGTGAATTCATGTTTAGACTTGAGTCTCATGGCTAATATATCTCATATATGTATGGACAAATATTCTAAAATCTGAAAAAAGCTGGGGCTACTTTGTTATGGTGGCTCAGGTTTGGTTGCATTCCACTCTCCAAGCAAACCACAAATTGGGAGGTGTGGTGGAAAGAAAAATACTTTATTCAAAGCTAGTTCCGTGGAGATGGAGATGGAGAGGTCTTATGTTGTCACAGTCACCATCTTCCTGTATCCAGGAAGACTGAGATGAAAGAGAAAACACAATGAAAGAACAGGCAGTGTCACACTAATTTTTCCCTCCAAGCCTGCTCACTTCCTCTCTCTCCCTGTGTGAATAAAACTGGACCTTGACTTCCTGGGGCCAACTTCTGCATATATGAGCATTCTTTTGGGCTCAAGAGATGACGGAATTGTAATTGTTTCCTTTGACCTGAGGAAGTATGGAGAAGCAACTTGACTCTATTTATTTATTTGTTTGTTTTTTTTTTGTATTTTATGGAAGGGTCTACAGGGTGTTCAGGGTCTCACTACTAGATCAAACTCATAGTGATCCACCTGTTTACATCCTCCCAAGCCCTGGGATTACAGGCGTGAACCACCACACCCATTCTCAATCCTCCCAAGACCTGGGATTACAGCCATGAACCACCACACCCAGTCTCAATCGCCATCTCAGTAGGTCCTGGGGGCGGGGCCAGCACAGCAGACAGGGGTATGGAACCGCTGACCCCTGTGCCTACTTTCAGGTGTTTCAATCTGCTGAGCTAAGCAATTTGACTCTGAAAGAACAAAGGAGTGGGGAAAATAGAAGCAGTCAGCACTACTAGGTACCTGTGGACATGGAAAAGCCTTTTGGTCAAGACAAAGTGATGCTCTCCCTATGTGCCTGGCACATTTCCTTGAAAAGTGTTGATCTGCTAAGAGGAGCTCTACTTAATTTGAGACAACATATTTCTCAGTAAAAGGCAACATGCTTTTAAGGCATAATCTAATTAGCAAGCTAGCATCGCCAAGTGTTCAGGGACAGTATATATATATATATATATATATATATATATATATATATATATATATATATATACTTTTAAAGTAAGTTCCTGTTTGCATTGTTTAGAACTTCTGGTCCCAAGCATTACAGATGAGTAATCCTCAGCCAGTATCTTTTGATGGACTCACAGAGTGCTTCATATGCGCTATGGAAAATCTGAAAAGTGTCAACTGCTGTGATTTTGTAGTAGTTGTTCACCTTGTCTTGAAATATGTTAATTATTTTAAAATATTTAGGTTACCTGATTATTGTGTGTATTAGCTGAAACATGGGATAATTAGTTGTCTTAATGTGTCTCACACATATTATCATTTTCCAACTGGAGCTACGTTTATAAAGAAGAGATGAAATTTAGGTAATATGCCTTAGCTGAGAGATTTAAGGTGTTGGATAGTGTGCCTGTAGTACATAGGACAGCTGAAGAAGAAGGCTTTACTTAGTGTTAGCTCTTAACTGGAGAACAGTTATTGTAAAGAGTTTTATCATTGCAAGATTTTCTATCTAATGTTGCTTACTTTAAAGGAAAGTTACATTTTGTAGAAATTTAAGCTGTGAAGAAGTGTTTATGAGTTTTATGGACCTTTCTTGTACTCAGAGATTTTATTTTTTATTGCACACTTGGGCTGCCTGTTCATCCTGTTACATATTGTGGAAAATTGTGGGAGATAGCACTAACCCTTGGAGTAATGGTACCCAGATTCCATTCTCTGCTCTGCTAAGTGACTCAGAATAAAGCCTCTAAGGTGCTCTTTGTTTCAGCCTCCTTAACTGTGAAGTAGAAATGAATAGCTACTGTCCCTGAACTCTTGGAGGTGCTAGCTTGCTAATTAGATTATGCCTTAAAAGCATGTTGCATTCTATTGAGAAATATGTTTTCTCAAATTAAGTAGAGGTTCTGGTGTTGTAAATATAAATATATTGCCAAGAAATAAATCACTGGAGTAGCAAGACATGTAGGCCAAATGATAAGGGGTAGAAACCACTAAATAGAGATTGGAGAAGATGGTGTTAAAGAAAGCAAACAGAGAGGTATTGCTTAAGCAGGACTTAGAAAATCCTGGACAAATTCAGACAATGACCAGGGCTGTGTGGCATAAGTGAGTTTTTCTTGCTTGTTGGTAACCAGTTGAATTTAAAGGAGTGGGGAAAATGGAGGCAGCCAGTACTAATAGGTACCTGTGGCCAGGGAAATGCCTTTTGTTTGAAACAAAGTGGTGCTTTCCCTATGTGCCTGGCACATTTTCTTGAAAAGTATTGATCTTCTAAAATGAAGCTGTGCTATGGCTTATGTTTGTGAGGTTACTCCTTTCAAAGATTTGACCAGTAAGGCTGCAGGTAGAAAGGATAACTCATCAACTTCCAATGAACCAAATTATTTACTCCATAAAATCTTGTCTCATGTCTTACCTACAACCATACAACAGCCCAAGGATCCTGACTAAGCCATTAACATGTTTGGCTAAAGAATTATGTGAACTTGCTGACTGAGCATGTGAAGCAACTTAGCAGTGAACTTGATTCTGCCCAAGACAGGGTCCTAGGTGGCTTTTGACCACAGGATGAAAGCTCAAAGTTGAGCAGAGTTTAGGATCATGTGCCTACTTTACAACCTGGGAACATCTAAAAGATAGCACTCACTGTTCTATAGTATGATTGCCCTGCTTTTGTTTTGTAGCTCAGTGGTAGCTCTCCATTCCAGGAACTTCTTTTATATCTGTCTTCCAGAGTCTTGTCACTGACGTCAATAACTGTAGGTTGAATATGCAAAATTATAACTTTAGTGAACCATAAATTCAACCTGCCAAAATTCAAAATGAATTTTCTTTTGAATGGATAACATAGCTAGCTTTCCAAGACCTAAATGTTCCATAAATCTTACAAACTTTGTACACAGATCACTTGGAAATCCTGTTAAAGTGTAGACTTTGAGTCAATGAGGACTGAGGCTTTGCATTTTCAGTGAGCTTCCAGGTGATATTCATGAGATAGCTCTTGTTATGGTTTGTATATAGGTGTCCCCCCAAAGCCTCATGGAATCAAGGGGCAACTTCTGGAATCTGTAATTATCATTGTACAAATGGGTGCTGCACTTGCCCTGGGGCAGGTGATTTGCATTTCAATGTAAGGAAAGAGGAGTGGTTAGCTGCTTGAGCTGCTGTTACTTCCCCTTTTAGCATTCTTGCTCTTGCCTGCCACTGGAAGGTTGTTTTCTGCCATGTGCCTCTCTGCCTTGGAGCCAGCTGAATATGGACTGAGACCTCCAGTAACTGTCAGCTAAATACACCTTTTCTTCCTTCATTTTGAGTGTTAGGTATTTGTCCCAGCAACGAGAGAAGAGTAATTAAGACAGCTCTGTATCCTATGTTTTATGTAGCAAAGAGTCTCAGCTATAACCACCTTACACCTTGTCTTGTTTTGTTCTTATTTAAAATATTGTAACAGAACTAAAAGTTTTGTTACTTACATGCATTAACTATAATTTTATATGTGGCCAAAGACAATTCATCTTCAGTCAAAGCAAAAAAAATGCCAAAAAAGGCAGGCCACATGTTGGACATATACAGCCCTTTTGTACCTGCCATATCTGCAAAACTAAACTCGTCATCAAGTCTAGCTGACATCTTCTGTGTCTCAACTCTAACCATTCACCTTTCTTATTCTCCCACTTCAGATGAAGGCCTCATTATTTTCTGCAAGGATTATCACAGTAGACTTCATCTTGTCTACCTGGCTCTTTGTCCTCCATTTCATTCTCTACTTTGCAGCCAAGATGATGTTCTGCAAATGCACCTTTGGTCATGCCAGTCTTGTGTTGAGAGGCTCTCAGTATAGTTTAAAGCTACAACTATTCTTTGCTTGGTTGCTTTTATATTTGGAAGAAGCAGAGGAAAAACAATATGAGAGCTGAAGAACCAAGAACTTAGAGACATGGTTTACCCATATTATGGAACATTCCACGCACCCTACAGGAGTAAATGTAGATACCATTACTTCTGTACTTGTAGCCATCCACTCATTTGCCTGTCCATCCATCCATCCATCCATCCATCCATCCATCCATCTAGACAGCTTGCTAGCTAGGTGTCCAGGCATCCAAAATATCAGGATAGCTCTTTATAAGACTGCAGTGGTTCATACATTGTGTCAACTTGGCTAGATGACACAGCTGCCCGGTTCCTGGCTGGTGGGTGTCCCACCCTGGGTATAATTGGTTCCTCCCTAGAGCACGACAAGGGCCTGCCCTGGGGTTCCTCTCTAGACCGGGACCAGGGCCTGTCCTGGGGTATGATTGGTTCCTCCCTAGGGCACAATGGCCCCTCCCCAGAGTGACTCAGTACAAAGAGACCTCATAAAGGGGCTGAGGAAGGAGTCAAGCTTCCACTTCGTCAGAGGAACTTCAGTTTTCACATTTAGCTCGGACTTCCTTGCTTGGCTTGCAGTGCAGATTCTTCGGCTTCCATCTTGGATCCTTCCATCACAGACTCGTGAACATCAATTGCAGACTCTTCGGTCTTCTATTGAAGACCCATTGGCCGATAGAGACTTGCACAGACTATTGCTGTGAGTTTCAGATCTTGGGACTGAATTCTTCAGTCTGGGTGTGCAGATACCCTCTGCACACTTCCTCATCTGACTGTGGCTGACTGTTGTAAGCCTGTCTTGTAATTCCTTATACATTGTAGATTTTGTGTTAATATCCATTCTTTATATTATATCTCTTCTGTTCCTCCAAATAAAACCCTCACCAGTACAAAGACAAATCAAGTTTTTTTCATTCTACTAATGATAAAACTCCAATAATTTGATATCCATCATCTCCAGTTATCTAGCAAGATGCCTCACCGTTTTCATGTTGAAGTATTAGCACCTCTGGGCTCTGTTGATCCAGAGTATCCTGCTCACTTTCATTTTTTATATGAATTACAATTTTAGTGTAGCTTTAGCAATGATCGGTTACATACTCAACATCAAAAAGATGATTTACTGTTTTCTTTATCTTTCAGATTTTTCTTGTGCTTTAAGATGGGGCCTGTTTGACAGACAGGGAATGCTTATTGTCTTTGAGGCATAAACTTGCTGCTGTCCAGCCAGTCATGGGAGTAGGATGGAGTCCATCCGGTCACAGTGCAGAGGGTGGCTTAGGAGAATAACAGAATTCCAGGGTCAGACGTTTTGTTTTCGCCTTTGCAAAGGAGCCCACTGTGCTCACTGAGACCTACTACATATTGAGGTGGCTGGATTTTAGGATATAGAGAGCAGAGGAAGCTCCCTATTCCTTTGAGGATTGGCTGGACAGGCTGATTATATCCCAAGAATACTATTTATTTATTTATTTATTTATTTATTTGGTATAGGTGGTCTTGCTACACTGCTTGGATTTGTAGTAATCCTCCTGTTTCAGCCTTCCCAGGACTTGGATTATAGTTGTGTGCCACCATGCGGTTTCAGTGGCTGATAGAGTGCATCTAGGTTCTGGAGCTCGCATGGCAGGCAGTACTGGAGATCAAACCTGAGTCCTTGTGCTTGCCAGGTAGGCACTTAGACTGCAGAACTATATCCCCAGACCCTATCACAAGAATTTTTAGTAGCTAGCTCATCCCCATTGGGCTCATTCTGTTGGACTGTGGCTGTGTTCAGGAGAGAATGCTGAGCTGTGCTGACACTTTGTAGTTTGTTTTCTTCCCTCTTTAATTTAGCAACTCGTCACAGAGGTTGTTCTTTGCGCATCTTTGCAAGGTTTTCCATATGCTGACTAATGCTTGCAGCTGGCTCTAGAGAAGAGTTCTGTGAAGATCAACCAAATGAGAGCTTAAAGGGTAAATAATGTTTTCACATGTGCTCAGGCAGTGTGTCTTTAGTGGGAAAAACTGCTTCCAAGGACAGCTATTTGCTAGACGAATGCCTCCCAGGTGGCAGTAGAGCAGTCAGACCACGGATGCCTCTTTTGTAGCCCAAGAGTCTGGTTCTGCTTAGATTTCCAATGGCTCCTTAAAACTTGAGCAAAAGAGGGAGAGTGAAATGCATTTGACTTGAAGAGATTCACTAATGGAAGATCAAAGTTGTAAATGCTGTGTGTTCACATGCATTACTGGAAGGTTGTGTGGGGAGGCTGGGAAAGAGAAGATGCATAAAATATCCCTTCTCAATAATTTCATTTTTTTTTTTTTTAGTTTTTACAGCTTCTATAAATTTCAAGAAACAAGAAATATGAAATCTGTATTGTGTTTCTGGAAAATTCCAGAGAGTTCATTCAGCTTGTTGTACTCTGTACTGCTCTTTTCTGTCTTCTTAGAAGTTCAAAAATGAAAAATTTTATCACAGAAATTAACTTATGCAGAGCAGAGTTTATGACTTTATGGTGTAGCAAATTTGAACATTCCTTTTGTTTTTTCCTCCCTCTATGATGGTATTAGGGCACAGTTGTGCCCAGAGGATGAAGTGAGAGAACATTCTAGCCACTTTGCACTAGGAGATCAGCCAGTCTTTACACAGTGACTTTTGGTCAATTTTGGTAATAGTTCAATATAGTTATAGTTTGTCAGTGGTTAACTGTGGAGGATTGATAAGAGGGTCTTGTTCACCTATTACACACATCTCAATATTATCTGCCGTTGCCGAACCAGCAAAAGCAGCTTATTTCTGTTACAGAAAACATAATTGGGAAGGTAATTTTGTAAAACATCACTGAACACAGTACACCATTCACTGTGAATGATATTTTCATTATCTCTTTTTCTAGCTGATTCTTCACATTGTTCCCCTCTGTTAGCATGAAGAATTAAGGACTGAGTGCTTAAAGAAACAGGATAGAGTCATTTTGCAAGTGTGATCAGAAGCGACGGGGCTTGCTAGTCTTCAGCAGGTTATTTGTTCTCAGCTACCTTGCCATTTGTGCCTACAACAAGAGCCATTCTATTGTCTGTTGGCTGTAGGGCTTTTTTTTTTTTTTTTGTATTCAGACCAAACAGAGCACCCAGCAGTGATTCTCTAAAGAGCATCCTGTGAAAGAGGCTATATATTACCTGACCACATTGCAAGGGAGCAGCAGATGGGGTCCAGTTGCATTACATTTCTCAAGGCTGTCTGGAAATTGAGGATAAAATAGCTTTCATCTTGAAAATGAAGGCTGTCCATGTCCTGTTTAAAAAATTACCAGCTCTCAGCACCAAGTATGCTAAGCTTTGCTCCACCGATGAGCGTGACAGAGGCAACCTTGGCATTCCTGGCAAGTCTGCCTTTCGAGGCTCGTGCTGTCATGGCATGGCTGAATGAAGTTGCTAGGGCTGTCCCTCTGTTGTCTGACATTTCCAGCACAAGCAATCTGGGCAGTCTTCAGAGTTCCCAGTGATTACAAGGGAAGATCAAGATTAAGGAATTAAGCCCTCCACATCTGCAGAGGGAATAATATGTAAATTGCCACCAGAAGATGTGACTCTGTTAAGATGAACTTTATCCCTAGCAGCATTAATGATGCCTCAGGGCTTCGTGTAGTAAAGCCTGCAGGTGGGCAACTGCAATAGGAAGTGATGTGGACACTGATTGCAAGTGAAGCAGTTTAAATCCTAGCTCTTGCAGTTATTAACTGGGCTGCTTGATGCAAATCAGCTTACTTGTCTGCTCTTGAGTTTCTTCATTTCTAGAATGAGGAGAAGGATAGACGCTGATGGTGCCTGCTTTTCCTATGCGTTTAGACTTTTGTTGAGATATTAGAGGACATAATGGACAGAAAAGTGCTTTGTGTCCAGTAAGGATAGTTACTCTCATTATCAACCACACATTGCAGCTGATTATAATCTAGCTTCCTCATTTACCCAGGCCTATGTGGGCCGGGGGCTTTCCGTGGCTTTTCTCACTGAACAAATTCCTTCTGTTGTAGTGATCAGGTAGCTCCGTTTAAATGTGGTTCCATTTAATCAGTGAACTCTCAAAATGTGAGCTGCACCTCTGAACAAAGGGAAGGACACGCAGAGCTTTGGATCTTACAGAGGTGCTTCTAAATTTGTGAGCAGCTCTTTTCGAGAATTGCCTTAAGATTTGTAGTTTATTTATTTAAATAATTTATTTTATTTTATTTTATTTTTCTTATTTCAGAACTTTTGTTTATTTATTTATTTATTTATTTTTATGGCAGTCTCAGCCTGCCCTGAGGGCAGGGCTTGTGCAACATGTGGTGCCAGGGATTGAACCACGGTCCCTGCAGCCGCCTAAGCTTTCCTAAGCAGGCGCTTTAGACCACTGAGCTATCCTCCCAGGCCCCAGATTTGTAGTTTATAAGTCACATTAGAAATCTCTTCCAACACAATTACTTTTTGAATATGCCTGGGCAGGACCTTACTATCATTTCTAACAGTTACTTACAGTATTTAGACTATAGTATGTCAGATTTATATGCCTCTTAGAAACCTTCTAGTCTAATAGATTTTAAACCATGCTCCATGACCCGAGCTCTTTAGAGAAGGGACGTCGAGGCCAAGGATCATGGTTATTGATGAGATGCTATTATTTGCAGTTGATGCCATCAATTTAATGTTAGTACTTCAGAAGTATGAAAGGAATGCACACTATCATTGTAAGCCCTATTCTTATGTTAGATGTGAACTGTGAACGAATAGAGCCCATTAGCAAAGCAAGAAAATATAGTGTAATGATGGTATTTCTTTGCTGCGTTTTATATGTTGGGCCCATATGGCAGTTAAGGTCGATTTTTTTAAACGGTAATCAGCTTGGAAGCTGCCTAGGGCAGAGGTTCAGTGCACTTCTGGGTTTGTCTGGGTGGATCCTGGAAACATGGCCTTGAACACCCTATCTGATCTCTCTGTTCTTCTTTGTGCTGTTCTCCTAGTCTGCTTCCTGGCCATCATGTATGAAGCAACTTTGCCCTGCCATATGCTATGTGGTGTTTTTGCCTTGGAGCCAGCCAACTATGAGCTGAATTCCTTTCCATTGTGAACCACATTCAAACTCTGCTCCTTTAAGTTGTGTGTGCTGGGCATTCAGTCTCAGCAGCAGGAAAGTTGATGAATGCAGCATATGACTTTAGTTTTATATGACAAAAGATTTCTATGCCTAAAAACGTTGTACAAATGATTTCATCTAGCTCCACCATGTCTACCACACAGCCCATGAGCCACATGTGGCCCTGGACAGCTAGTAATGTAGCTCCACAAGATATAAATCTTTAGGGATATTGTATAATTTTCAGTGATGCTTTTTGTTCCTTGATAGAGTGGTGCATAAGTGACAACAGAACACAGGGTAGGGGAGGACACAGTGGGTCTGTAGCTCCAACTCTTGTGCCTGCCAGAAAGAACTGAGTAGAAACCTGTGTGTAGCAGACAATACTTGTGCTTGTGTGACTTAGTGAGCATAACAAGGTGAAAGAAATATGCTTCTAATGTTGTGCTCATGTCGACCTTTTTTTAAAATATTATAATATATTTAGAAACAAAGGAATTTGTGTTGTATATGTATTAGCATATATATTATATTTTATATGTGCCCTAAAATACAACCTCTTTACTCAGTGCATCCCACATAGACCAGAAGTTTGAACGCCCATGATCTAGCTTATTTCTCCTGTAGAGGTCCAGAGAGGAGATGGTTATACAGTAGCTATCAGTAGGGATAGGACTAGTGCTTGGACCTTTTATCTGCCACACTAGTTCTTTCCCAGTGTCATAGTGCCCCTTATCCACAACCATATTACATCTCCATGGCAAGTTCCATTTGCACTGTTTGGTTTGCATGCATGACTTGTGAACACATCATATTAAAATGTAATGATGTAGTTTGAATGTGTGTCCAAATGTTTATGTACTGGAAACTTACTCTTTAATGACACAATGTTGAAGAATGGTCCCTTTAAGTGGTGATTATATCATGAGAGCTCTGCCCATAAATAGATTAATTTTGTTCTCAAGGGAGTGGACCAGTTGTCCTAGGAGTGATTCCTGATGTGTCCCTCCTGCTTCCCTCTCTTTTTCATGCATGTAATGATGTCCACTGTGATATCCTGACAAGAAGACTGTACCAGAGGTGACCCATCCATCTTGAGCTTCCCAAAGTCCACTACCATATGACAAATAAAAAATTTGTTTTTATTAAAAGTTACTTAATGTTGGTAGGCTAGTGAGATAGCTCAGTGGATTAAGTGCCTGCTTTGGCAAATGCAACAACAGGGGTTCAATGGCTCACATCACCTCTAGGCATGCTGTGCCAGCCACTGAATCTGGGAATGGTGGCACACGCCTATAATTGCAGCACTGTGG
This sequence comes from Myocastor coypus, assembly GCA_004027025.1. NCBI lineage: Eukaryota > Metazoa > Chordata > Mammalia > Rodentia > Myocastoridae > Myocastor > Myocastor coypus. Next base: position 43,427 of record PVJA010009263.1, on the reverse strand, counting down.
AGGAGGGGGAGGCGAGGGCTGAAAGCAGAAAAATCACTATAAGTCTGAGCTGCATAGTGAGATCCTGTACCAATTACATGAAAAAAGTTACCCAATGTTGGTATGCTGTCAAAATGCCAAAACAGACTAAAAAAGCTGTCAAACCATAAGGATATTTTAAGTTATTAAAATTCTTTGCATATTACAGAACAGTTTTATTTATTTTCATGATGCTCTTTTTATTTATTTATTTATTTTCAATTTAACAATGGTTATATTACATATTTTCATCATCGGATCAATTCAGATTAATAGATATAGGTATATAAGATTGATCAAACAATTAAACATTAACAATTTCAGTAAACATAACTTTTTTTTAACAGTTGACACACTGCATATTGTCCTAACAATAGTTATACTGAGCACAGGGTGTGGGCATGACACACCTTTCATCATTTTCTTACATCTTTGTCACAACTAGTGTGGTGATGTAGGGACAGTACCATCATAATCATTATCCTCATCATTGTTGGTATTAATATAAGTATCTCTATTCCATGCATGAGAAACCTGAGACTCAGCTTAAGACCATGCAGTGACAGAACTGAGATGACCATCCATGACTCTTGACTTGCTCATTCCATGTTGTTGAAGCTAAATCTAAATCTAAAGATGTCTCAAGAAAACCAAGATTCCCAAGAAGCTTGCTGGAACATCATTTTATTGCTAAATGCAGTTCATCTCTACCAGTGAGTCTAAGTAACCACTCTCTCAGAAACCCCAAGTCATTGGGTGATTTGAATTACAAATTATTGCCATCCACTGAGACCTAGAGGCCATATATTGAACCTTGAATGTTTATCATAACAGAGACAGCTAAGGTTCACCAATGGGCTAATGGCCAATGGCAGTGCTTCTTATGCTATTTGTGAGAACACCAAGCCAAAGAGGATCTGAGATGGGTCCCAAAGGGCAAGTCTAACAATGGTACAGTGGTTAATGTGGAGATTAGCTGTTGCTTTGGGTAATCAGCCAGTTCGTGCTGGGAGACAGGAGAGCCTCCAGGACTCATTTTACTTGGCGGCTTCTCTGCTGCAATTTTGCCTTTTAAAATACATCTTTCCTTTTAAAAATTTAATGAGACAATATTACTTTTCTAAAGTTTTAAATGGTTGATCATTTCTTAGCTGGCACAGAAATGTTTGTGAATGTTAATACTTAAAATATTATATTAGGAAAGAACGAAAACCCTACCCACTTGTTTCGTCCCTTTGGTGAGTCAAGTTGGCGCCACCTCTTGCATTTGAGAGTCCAAGCTCAGTACACCTGCCCTTCTGGATGTCTGCTGAGGCTAAGAGGGCAATAATTTGGTACTATCAGGACAGTTAAGCTTCTTATCATTGGCCTTGTGCCCTTCAGGAGAGAACCATGGTGTTGGTAAGTTGGCTAACAATTAGTCTTACTCTTCTTTTTTTCTTTTGTGCATGAAACAAACACTCTCATGTCCAGTGTTGAGAAGGTCTATGATGTCAATTTCATGTCATTCAAGCAAAAAAAAAAAAAACAACCTAAACACATAATTATAAGTAAACTACCTTACATACAACTTTCAGGATTCTAAATAACTCCTCATGGTTAGCCTAAAAGTTTGCAGGCTGTCATTCCCCTCAGTTTTTCTTTTCTTTTCTTTTTTAATTATGGCTGGCCCAGCCTGCCCTGGGGTTGGGGTTGGCGCAGCATGTGGTGCCAGGGATCGAACCATGGTCTCTGCAGTTGCAGGTGCTTTAGACTGCTGAACCTTCTCACCGCAGCCTGACCCCCCATTTTTTTTAAAGGAGGAAAGATTTATTTAGCTCACAGTTTGAGGTTTCACTTCATAGTTGGCTGGCTCTAAAGCAGAGTAGCACATGGCATGGGGCAACAGTTCATGGCTGTGGAAAACAGCGAAAGTAACAAGAACAAGAAGGCAAAACAAGCCTTTAGGCCACCTTTATCTTATCCAGACTGCTGCGATTAGAACGCTGCCAATCCAATGAGTAGACTGACCCAACAATCACTCACATTTAGTTTCCCTTCAGTTTTGAATGCAGACAGACTTCAGAGCCAGAAATTATATGATTTGGTGCTTCTCAGGAGAGGAACTTTCTTTAACTTGCTCATAGGGAGGTCAGATCTTTCTTCACCTTGCTCATAGCGAGGTTAGGAGGGTGGTAATTGGCAGTGGATTCCTTAATTCCCCAATCAATTTATACATTTGTATGTGGGTTATTAGGGTGATGATATCATACAAAAAGCACACTGGCACCACGATAGCTCCTTAATTATTTTCTTCCTCTGGGAGAGCAGAAAAAGATACACACAAAGGTTTGCTTTCATTATTGAAGAAAAATACTCACATTTGTTGAGGTTAGGATGTTTAGTCTGTGAATTTTATTTAATACAATTGAAATAATTCTATGGTAACTTAGTAAGCCAACACTTAAAAGACAGCTTTTCAAAGCAGGCAATGTGAAGTCTGAGAGAGGGGAGAGGCAAAAAGAGTGACTAGTTAATCAGCCACATTTGCTAGGACAGTATATAATCATATTCAATTTGATGGAACAGGCTTTTAATGGCCGACATATTTCGCAATTCCAAACCAAGGACTACTAAATCATTTTAATAGCTGTAACTTCAGATCGTCTTACAGGATTTGGCATAGAATTGCAAGTCATAAATACAGACTGACTAAGTGGGTAAGACTGAGTTTTGGAAGATGCCACATATGGATTGTAGGGAATGATAGTTCATGAGCAAAGGCACAGAAACAGAAGGGCGAGCAGAATAGAATCGTATCTGAAACTACAATTTAGGGTTTTCAGAATAAGCTAAGTGAAGGAACAAGATTTATGAGATGGAAAAGCATAAAAGGTGAATATTTAGATTTGTCAAAAAGGCTCTGAGAAAAATATTATTGCTGTTTTGGATGATCCAGTTCAAGACCAGTGTTATGTTTTATGTCTAAAATGACCACCACATGTTCATGCACTCATAGATGAGTGAGAGGTAACTGGAACATGGAACACAGAACAAATGTGTGATACTTAGCATTCACTTAGTGCACCAGTGGATTTGTAGCTCTGTGTGATGTTGGGATGTGAAGCCCTGTGCAGTTAGATTCCTGAGAACATGACCTGGAAGCATATATATATATATATATATATATATATATATATATATATATATCCCCTCCCTTGATCTCTCTCTCTGCTTCCTGCCCTCTCATGCCATGAACACTTTCTCCTCTGCCATGTCCCTCTGTAATGCCGCCCTGCCTTGGAGACAGCAAACTAGGGAATGAAACCTCTACAACCTGTGAGCCAAAATAAACTTCTCTTTTAACTTATGGGTATCTGGTGATTCGTCCCAGCAACAGGAAAGTAGCTAAAACAGCAGCAAATCCCAGGTGACCTTGATCATTTGTTGGTCATAAGCTGAAAACTGTTACAGCCCCATATAAAATGAGACACTACGACCTACATTTATGAGTTTATGCATTGAATTGACCTGTACTGAGTGGTATCTGGGAGAGGAAAAGGCAACCAACTTGTCCTAATGTAGGAGTAACATCAGGGCAATTGTGAACCTGGAATAAATAGGATTATGACAGCTAGCCGTGCAGCTGCATAGTAGGAAATTCTCAGAGCCAGGACAGACTGTGGAGCTCAATTAATCAATTTCTCCAAAGGCATATGAGGAAACTGAGGCCTCAGTATAGAAAAATGTTTGCATTGCATCACCTGAAAGTTTAGTTTTGTAAGAGACCTAAGGTGTGGGTCACCTAATTGGCAATGTCATGCTTGCTTCCCTGTATATTTTATCCTGACTTTGCAATAGAGATCACTTAGACGCCGCTCAGCAGACAAATAACTAAGGGTCTTGTGCAGAGTCCCCTGTGAAGTGTCAGGTTCCCAAGGTTTTTGTGATTCTGGTCCATGAACATAGCTATAGGAATATGTAATAGTTTCGTGGTAGGAAGAGGAAAGAATGCCTTATGAGGGGTCTTTCAGGAAAGGCATCTATAAAGAGATTACACTTAAAATGAAATCCAAGGGACTATGGAGGAAGTCAGCCATAGAAAAGCTGGAAGAAGTCAGCCTGAGAGAACCGCTATTGCAGAGACCCAGAGGTTGATTTGTGTTAAGGTCTGTTGGCGAGGTCTTTGCTTAAGCCCTAAGAGGTGGTGGTGGCTGTTATTATTATTTGTTTTAAGAGATTATTATTATTAATTTATTACATTATTGTTATTATTAGTTTTAAGAGGTTATTATTATTATTAGTTTATGATCATTATGGTTATGGTTTGTATGTTCCCTCAAAGCCTCATTCAGTTATAGGTGAGGCTTTTTAAGGTGGCGTGGTCTAGACTGTATAATTCTGGAATCAAGGGTGTGTGATTGCTAAATTACTCTACTAATTGGAATTAGCAAAGTTTTGGGTGTGGGTGAATGCACTTCCTGAAGATAAAAACCTGAACCTGGGTGTCGGTGGCACTAACCAAAAGGCTCATAGCCTGTATGTATACAAGAGAAAGTCCGATTGCTGCTTGTTGCCTCCATGCCTTCTGTCTGCTACACTACAGGCTGGTTCACTTCTGCAATGGCTCCGTACCATGCCACCTTGTGTTGGAGCCAGCTTGCTATAGACTGAAGCCTCTGCAAATGGTGGTCCATATAAACCTTTCCTCTTTTAACTTCTATCGGGTGTTTCATTTCAACAATGAAAAAGTACCTAAGACAATTACCAATATTACTATTACAATCCTAGGAACTGAAGTGAGTATCTTGCATATATTAGGCAAGTTATCTACCACTAAAGCTGCATCCCTTAGAAGTAACTTTTTGACAAACGTGTTGCAGTCTGTAATGTTCACTGAGCAAGGGTTACATTGTTGGTGCAACTAACTTGAGAGTTTTCATCAGAAGCTCAGGTCATGAAACTTCCCCTAAATCTTGTCTGTTCATTGAGTTTTGATAAGAGTAGAATGGAGCAGGATGGAAGTGACAAGGAAGGAAGTTATCGATGGCCTTACTAGTGAAATGGTGACAAATATTTCCGTTCAAGTTCTAAAATCTGTCATGCAACAACAATTCCTGGAAGTATTTTCCTGTGTCCACCAGAGGCAACTGCTACTAGAAACATACAATCATCCCTATGTGTGCCAGGTCCCGGAACAAAGGATTACAAGGTCAGGATTTTGCTTCCTGCTCTGGAACTGGCTTGCCTTTGACTCTGCAAATTTAACTTTTTTGCTTTTTGTGTGATATGCATCAAATGCCTTCCTTTCCCTTTTCTAACACAACTGTAATTTATCAGTGAGATTTGTGAAGGTATTAACAAAATCCAGATTCTCCATAGCATTGATTATCAAGGTGTTCTTTCATAATGACTTGAAAAAGCATGCTCTTTGAAGGAGTGTATATAAGTTGCTTTGCACATTGCCTGCTGCAAAAGGACTATGGAATACATATTGAGGCTCCTTATTTCTCTGTCTTTGATGACCTTGATGAACATGGTTTTCAGCTTTCATTTTTTGATGTTCAGTAACTGAACACACAAAACTAGTGAACAAAAATTGGCTATGTGATTATTTGCTCCAACAAAAGTGTGGAAAGAATGTTATTAAAATAGGATGCACACTGGCATGTATTTGGATCTGCATTTTATTTCACATGAGTTGGAAGGGTTATAACAAAATTCTGTTAGTTCACCAGCAAATTGGAACATGTTTGGGATTCCAGGATGGCCAATGGTAGAGTGAATGTGATTATAGTAGGAATTCATATAAACTCATGTTTAAGTATTGTATTCCATCAGGTGAAGAATGGAATTTGGGTGGGTTGGGGGAAAGCATTTGATGTTCTCATTTGTTGCCACTTCTGCAGCTATTTCAGTGACAACCACTCTTGGTGATGGTAAAATTCTGATGCATGAAACGCTACCTCTCTAAGGACTTCAATACAGGGCACAGGTGATTACAAGAAATCATTGCTGCTGTTGTAATGCTCCAAATACCAAGATTAAGCCACAGGATGAAGTAATGTACATTTTTTTCTTTGAAAAGCACCTGCAGGGAAACCAGAAATGTATTGCCAAGGAAAATAGAATGCTCTAGGAGAAAAAGAAGACACTGTAAGTTTAAAATTATTACACAACTGACCATCTGTATTGTACATTAAACTATACCTTTTGAATTTATTACAGTTTAAAAAAAATGACTTTGCAATATGTACCCCTTTTCCTTATCTTCCTTACCATAGGAAGGTGTTTTTTCATCCGTGTAGTTCGTAACTTTTTTTTTCCTTTTTCAGTTGTGTAGGGTATTTGTTGTTGTTGTTGTTGTAGTTGTTTTTGAAGTTCAACTCAGTATACTTTGTAAAGGTGTTGTGCATGCTTAATGCTTTCCATTTAACCCATCTATATAGTCTTGTGTTAGAATTTCCATTTTCTTGGGGCTAGCGAGATAGCTCCGAGGCACAAGTACCTGCCTGGCAAGTGCAAGGTCATGAGTTTGAACCCCAGTCCCACACACACAAAAAAAGAATTTCCATTTTCTTAGTGGAACATGTGCCTTTGTGTGGCCACTGAACCATGAGATATATTAAGTTAATTCAGAATTAAAAGTAAATCTTACTGCCTGGATTCAGGACTCTAGAGTCTGTTTTACTGTCTTTGGGAAATTTTCAAATATTAAAATCCTGGCATTTTTATGTTTTAAATTAATGGAATATTAACCCTCCTGTGACTGTGTGTGTGTGTGTGTGTGTGTGTGTGTGTGTGTGTGTGTGTGTATGTATGTCTGTATGTGTGTATGAATGAATGTGTGGTTAGAAATTGTAGCCAGGGCCTTGCAAATACTTTGTAGTGCTTAGTCTCTTAGTTAAATGCCTATCACTAGTGGCATCCCTAGTTTAATACTCATTTAAAGGTATGTTACTTAATTAGAATGGAATTTTTGGGACCTAGGCATGGTGGTGCATTCCTGTAATCCCAGCACTTGGGAGGCTGAGGCATGAGGATCGTTGTGAGCTTCATATCAGCTTGGGTTACAAAGTAAACTCAAGGCCAGCCAGAACTGCATAATGAGACCCTGTCTCACAAAGAGAAAAGAAAATCTTTCGAATAGAATTCGCTCAGGCAGAAAATCATATTCATATGTTAGATTGTAACACCTTATAGGGATCCGTTGTCTCTAATCAGAGTAGACAACATGGTGATTGGCTGCACTCTGGGTGAGGCCCTTGGGAGAACCTACTTCCAAACCTGGGTTCGAGTGGGTTAATTAAACAAGTCCAGCTATGAAACAATTCCTCCTTTTTGAATTTAGTAAAGCAGTGACACAGGCAACCCATGTACCACTCAGCTACTTTGATAGGATTCTCAAACTCTCTCCCTACTTCACCTTTATGGAAAAATATTTTTCATTATTGAATCACATGCCTCATAACTCACCCATTTAAAGGGGAAAATTGAATGGCTTTTGTTTATAAAGTTGTGTATCCAAAGCTTTAATCAATTTAAAAACATTTTCATTATGCCAAAAAAGAGCCTGCACATTTCTTAGCCTTCATGCCTCACCTCAAAGTTTCTCACAGCCTTGGGCAATTATTAAACTACTTCACATCTGTGTAGACTTGTGTATTTTGTACATTTAGTGTAAATGGAGTAATATCAGATGTGGTCCTTGTGATTGGTTTCTTGGTTCATTTATGTTGTCACATTCATTAGTAAACTTCATTTTATTTTGTTGATAAATAGTATTCCATTGTCTGGATCAATCTCATTATGCTCATCTTTTCATTGGCTGTTGATCATTTGGGTTGCTTCTTGTTTTCGACGATTGAGAATAATGCTGCTCTAAACATAGTGCACAGCTCTTTGCACAGACATATTTTTCATTTCTTGACATAAATTTGCCACTCATTATAATATCTGTATACTTAACCCTTTGAGGAAAAGCAAGACCATTTTGTAAAAGATGGGATCAATTTACATATCCATTTTCAATTATAAGAATCCTGATTCCTCCCCAATTTTGCCAACTCTTGATATTATCGTTCTTGAAAATTCATCACAGCCATCTTAGGGGATATGTGCTGACACACATTGAGGATTTTATTTACATTTTCCTAGTGATTCATTGTCTTCATTACTGTTCCCTCATTGCTGGGACAAATACCCAATGCCCAAAATGACAGAATGAAAGGTTTATGTAGTTCACAGTTACTGGAAGTTTCAGTCCACTCTCAACTGGATCAAGGCAGAGAGGCACATGGCAGAGGCCAGCAGTTCATGGTGGTGGAACAGCCACAATAGCAACACAGGCAACCAACCAACCAACCAGGGCAACAGAGAACAACAGAGAGAGAGTCTGTTTCTGTCTCTCTTATAATACACTCAGGCTATTGTCTCTAGCTGGGGAAGGTACACATACCCATAATAATCCCAGCAGTACTAAGACATATAACCCCAGAGGATAATGAGTTCTCTCAAACTTTAGAAGTCCCTACCCCTTGACTGCATCAGGCTTTGGGGGGACAACTAGTCACAAACCCTAACACTAACAATATTGATCATTTTCTCCTCCACCCAGCAGCCATGTGAATATTTTCTTTGGGAACCTATCTACTCAGTTTCTTTGTCTAATTTAAAATTTTACAACTTGTCTTATAATTATGAATTGTTATTGTTCCTTACACGTTCTAGATGATTCTTGTTAATTATGAGATTTGCAAAACTATCTTCCCATTCTTTGAGTTTGCTTTACACTCTCTTGATGCTATTGTTTGAACCACAAAAAAATTTAAATGTTGATGATACTCAGTCTAAAAATTTTTTTTGGTTGTCTTTTTTGTTTTATAGCTAAGAAACCATTGCTTATGCAAGTCATGAAGGTTTCCTGCTATGTTTTCCACTTACACTTTTACAGTTTTGCCTCTTACATTTTTGTCTGTGATCTGTGACTTTTTGTTTTTTTAGTGAAGGGTCTATAGGGTCTTCAGGGTGTCACTACTAGAACAAACTGGTAGTGATCCACCTGTTTACAGCCTCCCCAGAGCTGGGACTACAGGCAGGAGTCACCACACCCAGTCTTAATTGTCAACTCAGTGTGCCCTGGGGTAGGCCAGCACAGCAGGCTTGGGGATTGACCCGAGGCCCTTGTTCCAGCTTGCAGGTGCTTTAATCCTCTGAGATATTTGCTAGCCCTTGTGATCCATTTTGTGTTAACTTTTATTTATGAAGTGAATTAGGGGTCTAACTTCTCGTCTTTTACTGGTGAATATTAAATTTGCATTAGACCCTGTGCTATTTTTAGTTGCTCCCTCTCTAGTGCTCAATAGACACTTATGAGATGGCTTCTGGCATACAGGCAGGTGTGAAGTTGTGAGCTGTATCCAGCAGTGGTGGCATGATGATCATATCCTGAGCTTTCCCCTGCGTTACCTGTTTATTTTCAGAATTAACATGGAACCACACATAGAAAAGTATAGGCTTCCATTTTTACTATAGTACCTTGCTTTTTGGTCACAATATTGGTGCTTTCAAGAGGCATCTAGCGGGAAGTTAACAGGTTATTTGCAAGACATTATACTCTGCTGACTGGCAATAATACATAGAGAAGTATAGCTAAAACATTTTTAAATTATGAGAACACAGGCACTGTACAAAAGGAGAAATCAAAGGAATAGCAAGGAAAATATATTCAGCTTCATTAGAAAATAGAAATGCAAATAAAAATTATGACATACTATTTTGCCATAGTACTAAAAAATAAACTCACCAAATGTTTGGTACTGAGAAAATGTAAGTTGGTACAAGCAAGTTAGAACACAATGTCCCATTATCCAATAAAGTTGAGTATGTCATACCTAACAATTAGTATTATAGCTATATACTCTAAGAGACTGCATCATGAAATGCATGTGAATATTTGTAATTTGAAATAATGTTCTCCAAATGGAGGTGGAGGTGTGCCATGGTGTAGAGTGCTTGTCTAGCAAACTAAAGGTCCTAGGTTTGATCGCCAGAATGACAATCAAAGCCAGTAACTATACCATAAAACCAGAAATGCTTTTCCAATAAGACTATGAATGACTTGTTGATATATTCATACAATGGAATGCAAAAACAATAGTAAAGATGAATATGTACTACCTCATTTTATTCACTGAGAAAGGTGAGACAAATACAAGTATATATCACGATTATATTTATATAAATTTTATTTTTTTCTGATCCTGGTTATTGAACTCATGGTCTTTGTACTGAGCAACATGTCCTGTGCCCACCTGCCTTTATTTTGAGACATCTCTATAAATTTCCCAATCTAGGCTCAAACTCATGATCCTCCTGCCTTGCCCTCATAGTGTGCTCAGGTTGAAGGCATGGGCCACCATCCCCAGTTCCACCCATATCAGTTACACAAACACTAGAAACTATATTAAACACTAGAAACTATATTAAAAGTTAGATTTACAATAAGAGGCAGAAGAGAAAAATGAATCCGTTTTATACCAAAATCTCATACGGAGCTTGCAGTAATTTTGCTCTGTTCTGTTTGTGAGAAATGATTCATTATATTTATCCTACATTCAAAGAGAAGACATTATACACCGATATGAATAACAGAAAGTGTGGATCATTGAAATCCATCATAAAAATAGTTCACCACAACATCCCATTTTAAACATTTTACCTTAAAATAATACACCATTTCACATGTAGTGTGAAAAATGTGTAACAAAGTGGAATATATATTTTAATTTTCTTCCTCCCAGATTTGGTGCTACTTTAAAAAAAAATTTCTACACCAGCTGTATAGCACATAGTGAAGTATAATGATATTGTTGTTACTGAATTAGCATTCTAAAATAATTTTAAAGTTGAAAACACAGATCTTTAAGAGTTACATATTTGTTATTTACCATGCTCTATTTTCTTTTGTATTTCTAGTATTTCATCCGGCATTATTTTCCTTCTCAAAGAACTTTTGAATTATTTCTTATTGTGGAGGCATATTTGCAATGAATTCTCCCTTAAAGAGTAGAAAAATTAGAAGTGTAAAATTTGAAAGCAATGATATGAAAATATAATTATATGCAATTGATACGATCATATAGAGAAGAAACAGTGCAGTGAACAGGGAAATGATAAAAGTCAATGTTGTGGTTTACTTCTAGATGTCCTCTCCTCCAAAAAGCTCATGTATTCATAAGTGGGGCTTTGGGGATGTTACTGGATTCCAGATGCATGCTATTCATTTGTGTATTAGACCACTGATAACTTTATATCTAAATGTGCTGTTGTGACTTGAAGCCAAGTAGGAGGAAGTGGGTCACTAAGTACACGTCCTGGAAGGGTTTATTTCCTCCCCTATTGCCTTGGTTTCTCTCTGCTTTCTGCTCCCATGCCATGAGCAGTTCATGTCTGCCATGCCCTTTTGCCCTGCCATCTTGCCTTGGGACCAGTTGATTATGAACTAAAATCTGTACTGGGAACCAACATAAACCTTTCCTTCCATAGGTTGTGTCAGTGATAAATTTTATCAGTCTTTTGTCTTATTAATGAAAAAATAATTAATAGCGATTTTGGTTCCAGAGTCATGGGGTTGTTGCTGCAACTATACCTGACCACTTTTCTTCAGAACTCTTTGGCAGAGTTTTGTGGGAGAATCTGCAAAGCTTTTGTAGATGGTACCTGGAGAATCCCTAGAATATTTTAAGAAGGGCTTGATGGGAAATTCTTGTTGGAGCTCAGAAGAGCAGAATGATGATAAAAATGCAAACAGTGAAGACCAGTGTGAGGAGGTTTCACATGGGGAAAAATCTACATGAGCAATTGGACTATTGGCCATTTGTGTTACACTATTGGGGTAAATTTGAGTATATTTTCTTCATGTTGTGAGATTTTTTGGGAATTAAAGTCAGTGATTGAGATTAAAGGAGGTAAACTAATGAATACAGTACATGGAATTTCAAGGCAGCGCTACATTCATACTATGATATGGATATTGTTGGGTGCTTTTATAAAGTTCTACATTGAGAAGCAAGAGCAAAATGCCCAATGTATGACTTAAGTGTTTTTGAGTTCGGATGCAGTGAAAGCTAGGTAAAGTTGGGGTCTATGAAGTTTCAGAGGAAAACTTCATTGCTAGGAAGATCATCAGTGAGATGTCAAGTATCTTGCAACAGATGATTTGAGGGTATGAGAGGAACCAGGAAGGCTCTACCCTTCCAGGCCCAAACTTTGCTTTGAGAGCCTCAGAAAACCATGCTACAGAATAGCAGCTGCTAGAGGAATTTGTTCCTTGGAATTTATTTCATATTTCTAGGGCTAAGGAGATAGCTCAGTTAAATAAGTGCTGGCTTGGCAAGCGCAAGCTTCTGAGTTCGATCCCCAGAACCACAAAAACAAACAAAAGGAGACATATTTCTCAGCCATCCAGGCATTCAGATACCCCTACAACCACGATAGAAAGAAGCCTGGCTGCTGCTCCAGCTGGCAACAGACATTGATGTCATCCTACTGGTCCTGGTTTTACATCATGCAGAATTTAAGACTTGTGGGGTCATAAAGACTCCCATTCAGATTTCAGAAGAAGACATGGAAGGCTGGGTAGTTTGTCCCTGCTAAGGCAGGGTATGTAGTCATGAGTGTGAAGCCAAAAGTGCAGTGCAGGTAGGGAAACCCAGGAATGTCGGACATCTGTAAAAAGCCAAATAGAGTGAGCAGAGTCATCAGTAGAGAAGGGTCATGAGAGTAGAAGTACCAGCAGCACCGTAGGGAGGGGGACTAGCCACGCCCTTTGGAATTCACATGTCATCACAGTTTGCTCCAGGTGCTAGACGTGGACAACAGGGTTTAGTGTTTGCTCTGCTGTGTTTCTGTCATAGTTTTCCTTTTTTCTTTTCTTTTTTTTTTTTGTATTAGTTGCAGAAACAAAATATCCAGTATCCAAAGTTAAAGAAGGAAAGGTTCAATTCACAGTTCAGAGTTTTCCTTCTGCAGTGGGCTGTTTCTAAGGCAAGGTGGGACAGAAGAGGAGTCTTACAGAAGAGAAACAGCCCGTGGCCTGTCAAATAGAAGGCAGCAGGCAGCAGCAGCTGCGAAGATGCCTTCTTCCTGTACCTTTATATGCCATCGAAGTCTTTTGCGTGATGCCATCCAGACCCAGGGTGGTGTTTCTGTCTTCGGTAAATCAATTCAGGCAAACCTAGAATTGTGCTATTTGCAACTAGTGGAACCTTTACTGTCACACATCCTTACCTCCAATATCACACACCCTGGCTCCTAAAAATCCTACCTATAACCACATAAGTCTTTGAAGGAGAACATCTACATATAAGTCATAATATTCTGGGGGATTGTTTTAGTCTCATTCCTATCTCTGTTTTTCCCTTTTGGAATGGGAATATTTAGCCAGTGCCTCTGAATATTAGTAGTGTTTAACACGCTTTTGAGTTATACAGAGGCTCATAGCTAAGAATTTAGATTACATCTCAAAGAATTTGGACATGTACTTTTCAGCAATTTTGAAACTGTTAATAAATCTAGCAACTCTGAGAGATAGACTAAGTGCATTTTATGAAAAGGGATGAATATGAGTATTTGGAAGGCTAGGTATAGAATGTTGTGGTTTGTATTTAGATGCTCTCAAAACCTCATGTGCCCATAGGTGGGGTTTTGAAGACGTGATTGGATCATGGAGATGTGATATTCATTAGTGAATTAGTCCACAGATGCATTTATAACTGAATGTGATTTGGGAGGTGAAGCCTGGTGGAGGACGTGGGTGACAGGTGGCGTGGCCGGGTAGAGTCTCCCTTCTTCCCTCCTCCCTTGATCTCTCTCTACCTTCTGGGTGTGGGGCCATGAGCAATTATCTTCTGCCCTACCTCTCTGCCATGCTGTCCCACCTTGGAACCAGCCCACCTTGGACTGAAACCTCTACAAATCCTGAGCCTAAATAAACTTTTTTCCTTTAAATTGCAGGTGATGAGTATTATATTTCAGCAGTGACAAAATAAGACAATCAAATAAGATAATGACATCAGGAGCATTCTCCAAACTAACAGTAATCAATTAAAAAAGCCAGCTGGATTTGTGGTGATTAATTCACCCTGACTACTGCCATCGTTCACTTATTTAATTTTTTTGTCTTATTTTTATGTGTGGGACACAGGCGTGGACTGGGAATTGAGCTCGGGACCTCACTCATGCCAGGGGGGTTCTGTGCCACTGAGCTACATCCCCAGCTCTGCCAATATCTTTCTGAATGCTCCTTAATATTCATAAATACCAGAGTTTACACTCTGCTGGTGGGAATACAAAAACTATTCCTGTCCCTTTCTTAGTTTATGAGGATTGGCATTTCTGATTTTTTGAGGAATTACTTCCTTGGTCATGGGAAGTTTATGTCTATATTTATGGAGATGAATGCTTAGCCACTGATATGAAAGGATTGATGTGAAGCCCTCTGGGGCTCTCTGTTCCACATGTTGGTCCTTTGGTATCTTTTCCACATGTTTTTCTCCTTTGGTCTATGCACATTTGCTGTGTATCTTCTCTAAACCTGAAAACCCTCAGGCTCTGTTTAGAGCCTCTTCTTTGCCCTCTCCAAGCAGTAAGGGAGCGAAATTGTAGGCAAGCCTAACTTATTTTTCCTCTCAAAATTTGCAGTTCTGCATTGCCCTTGGTTCAATGTCAGAATAAACATTTTATATATATTTTGCCCAATTTTCTAGTTGTTTAATCAAATTATTTCTTGTTCCATCATGGCTGGAAGTGAGAGATATGAATGCATATTTGAGCTGTCAGACTGAATTTACACTGTTGGCTCTTCAAGCGCTAACTCTTCAGCTTGTGGAAATGCAGAGCAATATATATATATATATATATATATATATATATATATATATATATATCTTACATTGACAAACAAAATGCAAAAGGACACCTATTTTTAAACCTAGTGGTTAGCACAGGTTAAATACTCCTAACCTAAAACTCTGAAATCCAAAATGCTCTAAAAATGACTACTGAGTACTAATATTATGTTTAAAGTTTCAGCTTTGGGGGCATTTTGAAGTTCATATTTTCAGATTATGGGTGTTCAACTAGTGAAGTCCGAACAAATATTCTAAGGTTCAAGAAAATGCAAGATTGTAAATATTCCTGAGCCCAACCATTTTGTGCAAGAGATACTCGACCTGTGTAAGTATTGACCACAGAAAACATATTTTTTCTCTAGACTGTTGACAGGGAAGATGATGTAGCTCAGCAGCACACCACCACCCTGGCAGTCACAAGGCCCTAACTTTGATTCCCAGTAGAAAAAAATAAATAAACTATTGGAACAATGTTAAGTCATTTACAGCATTAACTCAGACTAACAAGGTGACTTTCAGTTGCAGAAATAAAAAAGTGGCTCATCTGAGGTTATACAATGAATCTTATCACACACCCCAGATGCTGAGAACTAAAATGCAAACATTGCTACGGATGCAAATGGCAGATGGCAGAGGGAGGTGATGAACATTAGCAGAGGGGGAGCTTCTGCATTTATCTTGTCTGCATGTTACCTGTGCCCAGAGCTGCCTTCTCTATTTTGGTACATGTTAGAGAACAGGGTCATATCATGATGTATAACAAAACCTCAAATTTGTACAATTATTATTGTGTGCTCCCCACTGTGTTAAGTACTTTTATATTATCTTTTGCTAAAGCCTCACAACAACCTTACTGTTTCTATTGGAGAAATGAGGGCTGAGGTACTTTTAGGGCTCCAAAGATAGTGACTGGCTGACCTAGCACCTGAATCAATGCTTTTTGAATTCCATAATCTATGTTTATGCCTTCATATCTTTATCTGAGTTACTAAGAGTGGTAGAGGTATCCTGTTCTTCCACATTAGTCTCTGTGTCATCTGGCAGTGGCCAGGACATTCTATATTCTCTCATGTAAGTATTTATTTCAGGCTACCCTGGCTCAGGAAGACCTTGGATATTTCTCAATAATACATATTTTCCAATCTCTGAATGTTTTCGTATTCTAGTTGAATTCTTCTTCACTTTCATCATGTTAATGCCTTCTACTCTAGGCAGTAGTACTACTTTTTTTTTCTCACTAAAACCCTGCTTAGTGGTAGCTTTGCATCTAATGCTCTTTCAAGAATTAGCTCTTTCATGACGTTGCTCCTCATGGACCATTTCTTTTTGAAATCCTTCCCATGGTTTGAATTACCACAGGTGCCTTCGGTTTGGTTATATGATCTTTCTCATTTTTCTGCATGGTACTTGGAAATGCTCTCTAGGTGTTTATGACACAGAATTCCTATAGTCATATTATAACCGGCTAAAAATTTCCAAACGGAAAATGCTCGTTGAGTTACTAATATGAACAAAACATGAAATGTAATGTTGCCTGTCACATGCAAGGGAGTGAGCTTTCGATTCTGAAAGTTTGTTACTCAGATTAATTAGTATGTGTATCTTTCAGGTGACAGTATTAGAAAGATATTTCTATAGAAGCAAAAGAGGCTTTTGTGCTGTGTAAGTAGTTTTCATCAAAGTTGCATACTGTAAACTGTGGGCGTTCAGTTAGTCTTCATCCATTGGTCAGCTAACAGTTTAGAGCTTATAGAGGAATATCAGCAGGCCGAAAGCATACTTGATAGTTACTAGACTAATTGGGTACATAAAACCAATAGAGAGTAGTTTCTATGGCAGACTCATTACTAAATGTCATATTATCATAACCTTGTGCACAGGAAGATATTCTCTAAGATACTGAGAATATATATATATATATATATATATATATATATATATATATATATATATGTATATATATATGTATATATATATATGCGTCATCCAATGACTAATGAATATGAAATTCAGACTAACACATGAGTATGTATATATACTTTATAATCATATATATAAATGAAAAACTAAATTTCAATCATTAAATTACATATATCTCATTATAAACATTGTTCTTTAGACAAGTTGGAGAAATGCACACAATAGTTTAGACATATTTCTGTGAATATCATTTTTAAATATGTGTTTCTTCATTGAGAAGTACGCTCAGTTATTACAAGCAATACCGATTTCTTCAATGAGACTAGAAAAATGAGAAGCCATTGTATTTAATAAAATAGAAATTTCTCTGTCAACATGGTCTGTTTAATGAGCACATTTAAAATTAATGTACTCTGTTGGTTACCAGTTTCCTCAGGCATGATCTCTATATTGAATTCATTTCAAATTTTTTTATTAGTACATATTTTCAGTACATAATGTTTACATCCTTGTGTGTAGTTGCCACTTGTACATAATGTGTCTTAATTCCTTTTTCAGTCCTCTTCCCCACCTTCTCCACCACCTCCTTCCATCTCTTGATTCCCTTCGCATTTGAGGAAGCTCTATCTCCTGATGTCGATGTCTTGCTATCTGCCTTTATTTGCTTACGTTTTATAATTTGGGTTTGTCATGCAAGAGAAATGATGTGATATGTAAGCTTGTGCACCTGACTTACTTCACTTAATATCATGCGATAATGATGCATCTATTTTTCTACAAATAACTCAAATTCATCTTTCATTATAACACAGTAGTTATGTATTGTGTGTAAATACAACCGTTTCTTTATTCATCTATTGATGGACATGCAGGTTCTTTCCAAAATTAGCTATTTTGAGTTGTGCTAATATAAACATGGGTATATATACATCACAGTTGTATGATGTCTTTAACTCCTTCAGGAAGATATCTAGAAGGGTAATGGTTGAATCAAATGGAATTTCTAGTTTTAGTGTTTTGAGGAATCTCCATACTAATTTTTATAGTGATTGGATTAGTTTACATTTCCAACAACATAGAATTGTTCCTTTCCCTTACAGTCTTGCCAGAATTTGTTCCTGGTTGATTTCTTTATGATAGCTATTCTTCCTGGGATAAGATGAAATTTCAGTGTTGCTTTAATTTGTATTTCTGTAATAGCCAGTTATGTTGAAAATTTATTCATGTATTTATTGGCCATTTGTACTTCTGTGAAGTGTCTTTTCATTTTCAGTCAACCATGTTTTGATTGAGCTTTAATTTTGGGAGTCTAAATTTTTGAGTTCTTTAGATAGAGTAGATACTAGCTTTCTCTCTGAGGAATAGCTGGCAAGCTTTTGCCATTTTGTAGGTTACCTCTTCACTCTGTTGGTTGATTCCTTTGCTGTTAATTTAGTATGATCACATATGTTGATTCTCAGTACTATTTCCAGAGCAGCCTAGATTCTGTTCTAAAAGTCCTTGCCTAACTCTATTTGAATTTTGTCTATTTTATCTTCCAGGAGGTTTTTTCTATTTTAGCATTTAGTTATTTCATGTGATTTGACTTTAGTTTAGTGGATATGGAGAAATAGTGGGTCTACATTCAGCTTCTGTGTGAGAATAGCCAGTTGTCCTGACATCATTTTATTTTTATTTTTTTTTTGTGGGACTGGGGTTCAAACTCACGACCTTGCACTTGCCCAGCAGGCACTTGTCCCTCGGAGCCATCTCCCCAGCTCCCTGACATCATTTTAAAAGAAGCTATCTATCCTTCAATGTATGTTTGGCCCTTCAATCAAAGATAAATAGATCCATATGCTTGGGGTTATTTTTGCTTCCTCTATTCTCTTCCATTGATTATCATGACTATTTTTGTGCCAGTACCAGTGTATTTTTATCACTGTAGTTTTATAATCTAATCGCATATCTGAATAAATATCACTTATGATGCGTCCCCCTTTGCTCTTGTTATCAACAATTATTTTTGCTATTCTGGATCTCTTGTGATTTCAAATGAATTTTATGATTTGTTGCCTCCAGTTCTGTGATGAATGCTGCTGGTATTTTAATTAAAACTGTTAAATCTCTATCAGTTTTGGAAATACGGCCATTGTACTATATTAATTCTAGCTGGACAGAAACGGAAGTTATCTTTCCATTTTCTGGTATCATCTTTGATTTTCTTTTTTAGAGTACCAAAGTTTTTGTTGTAGAGGTCTTTCACTTCCTTAGGTTAATTTATGAATATTTTTTTCTTGGCACTATTATTAATGATATTTTTTCTTAATTTTATTTCAGTTCATTACTAGTGTGCAGGAACACTGCCAATTTTTATATTTTGATTTTGTATCCTGCTACATTAATGAATTTTTTATTCATTCCAAGAATATTTCGGTGGACTGTTTTGTCGTCTATGTGTCTCCTGCACATAATGGTATTCGATGCCTTCTTTTCATATACATAACACTTTTTATTTCTTTTTATTGCTCTTCCTAATGTTTCTAGTACTTTGCTGAACATGAATGGTGATGGTGACATCCTTGTCTTGTGTTTGATTTTACAGGGAAGACTTTCAACTTTTCCCCAGATAATATTGGCAGCATGCTTAACATAAATTGCTTTTATCAGTCTCTTCATTTTCTTCAAGTTGTTTTTCATGAAATGGTGTTGGATTTTGTCAGAAGCCACTTCTGCATCTATTGAGATAACTGTATGATTTTTGTATACCTATGACAAAGGTTACCTGATTATGGAATAGGATCTTTTTGATGATTTGAGGCATTTTGTTTGTCTCCTTGGAACTTTTGATTTATATTCCTTCATAAGATTGATGTTAGATCTCTTTTTTAGTTGGATCTTTACATGTTTTTGCAATAAAGGTAATGGTAGCTTCCAGGAATGACTTTGGGAGAATATTTCAGTTTCACTAAACAGCTTGAGAAGCATTGGCGTTAGAACTTCCCTGAAGATTTTGTAGAAATCAACAGTAAATCCATCTGGATCTGGATTTTTCTTATATAGTAGTGTTTATTTTATTTTATTTTGTAGTAGGTTCTTTTACATAACTGGTTCAATTTCATTCATGTTTATTGGATTATTCAGGAGTTTTAAATCTTCTTGGCTAAATTTTGGTAATTCATGTATGGCTACAAATCTATCCTTTTTTTGTGAATTCTCCAATTTATTGACATACAGATTTGTAAAGTAGTTGTTTTTAATCTTTTTAGTTTTGGCAATGCCCAGTGTCATTTCATGGTTTTCATCTCTAACTGCATTCATTTGTGTCTTTTCTTTCCTTTTTAAGGTTTTGGTTTAGATTGTGCTGTTTTTCTGGCATCTTGAAGTGCATCAGTAGATTATTTGGACTTGCTCAGTTTTTATGATGTGGACATTCATAGTCATAAATTTCCAACATAGGACTGTGTTCATTGCATCATAAAAGTTTTGCTATATTCTACTGACCTTACTTCATGATAGGAACTGTATCATATTTTCCTTAATTTTTTTCTATAAATCATTGCTTATTTAAAAAGTAGATTACTCTGTTTCTATGCTTTTACATAATTTCTGTTTTCTTTTGTTTTTTATTTCCAGTTTCCCAGCTCTATGATTTGATAATATGCATAGTATAATTTCAGTTCTTTCACATTTACTTACGCATGTGTTATTGAGTACTCTGTGGACTATTTTGGAAATAATTCCATGTATTGCTGAGAAGAATGTGTGAATTTTGTTGTTAGGTGGAACAATTTTTATGTATCTATTATGTTCATTTGTTCAAAATTTTTTTTCAATTTTGATACTTGAAAATTTGTTTTTTTTTTCTAGTTGGTCAGTTTGTGATAGTAGGGTAATAATTTTCCCCACTATAATTGTGTTTGTATTTGTTTGAACATTTTTGTCTAGTAGCACTTGTTTTATGAAGTTGTGTGTGGCATTTTTTGGTATATATATGTTAATTATTGTTATGTCTTTCTATTGCATTCTTCCCTTCACCAATAGGTAGTGCACTACATTACCTCTTATGATCATTTTCGGCTTAAAATCTGCTTTTCTGAATACAGGATAGCTCCAGTTTTTTTTTTCTTTTTTTGAGGGGGGGTTCTGTTACATGGAATATTGTTTTCCATCTTTGATTTTTATTCTATGAATTACTTTCTGGATGTTTCTTGGATATAACATACCATTGAATTTTGTTTCTTGACTGATTCTGCCAGTCTTTGTCTTTTGACCAGTTGAGACCATTTACATTGAGATGCATTACTGACAGGTATTCACTTCTTGTCATTGCATTATTTTTCTTTTTGCTGATTCTCTTCTTTCCGTCCTATTTGACTACTCACTATACCTGATGTATTCGTTCTGTCAGACCTTTTGCCACGGCTAGCATCATTTTGTCTTTCTAGGATGTACTTCAGGAATTTTTGGAGTGCTACTCTGCTAGTCATGAATTTGTGTAGGTGCTGTTCATCATGAAGCTGTTATTGCCTCCATTTACAGGATATATCAGCCTGGGTTGTAAATGGTTTTATTTTATGGTCTGAGACACTTCACTGGAAGCTCTCTTGGACTTTATGGTTTGTATAAGTCTGCTGCAATTCTAATGGATTCTGCTTTTTAAGTGATTTGTCACTTTTTTCTAACTATTTTTAAGAGTTTGTTCTTGTGTAGGATTTCTGATATTTTTATTATGATATATTGTCAAAAGTTTTTTTTGTTATAATGACTATGTGGGCCTCTATATCCCTCACTTAATCTGTGTGTCAAGTTGTTTTCCCTTATTTGGGATATTTTGTGCTGTTTCATAAAAGAATATTTTTAATGCCATTTGTGTTGTCTTTTGGTATTTCACTAATTCTTACTAATTTGAGATTAGTTTTCTTTTCAGCATCTTGGAGCTCTTGAATCCCTTTTTTATATTCTCCTATTGTTTTTAATGTATCTCTCATTAGTAGGTCACTGACCGCACCGTATTCTTCTAGTTCTAATATTCTGTCCTCACATTAATCCCATCGTCCTATATTTTGGATAGAATTTTTTTATCTCATTGGTTTGTAGTTAAAGCTTTTTTATGATTTCTAGTTCTCTTCTATGCTGGCAATTCATGTTTCATGTCATTTTGTTCACCTCTCCTAGTTTTTTATTATTCTCTTTTATAGATTTGCTCATCATTTCTTTGAGGGCCATATTTGGCTCCTTATATCTTCTGAGAACTTTCCAGGAGCCTTATTGATCTGCTTTGTTATCGCTTCTTGTATAATTTTGAATAATTTGTGGCTGTGCCTTTTGGTTTCCTGCCCTTTGATTCCTCTGAGCCAGCTTAGGGGGATTTGGAAGTTTTTGGAGGCATGTTGTTAGCTTGGAATATGTTTCTATTTTTGCTTGTTTTTGTGTTGATGCTTGCAGGTTCACTGTGGTGCTTTGTTTCTAGTGTGAGGACCTCTTTAATTAATATTTACTTTTCATTAGGGTTCTCTGGGTGTGACTAACCCTTGGCCTTTGCCTCTTTTCTAGGATCCAACCACCTTCATTTACTTGGGATGGGAAGATCTTGTATAATTGACTAAGTACTAAGTTCTCTAGGAATAGACTACAATATTGTTAATGACCCCAAAACTACCCATATAATAGCATTATAAGAAAACTAGTTAATAACAATAGCTATCCCTCCTGGGATATAGTAATAAATCAGCATGAATTATAGCATGAAATAATACTGAATATTGATAAAACCTGAGGACCAATAATATTCCACCACTAAGTATAGAAAAATGTCTGTAGGTATAGGATGAACACCAAGACAAACCAAATATTGACCTACTGTTGACCTAAAATATGTGTTTCATTGAACAACTTTAATTCTGCTAACCATACAATAGTGTACAACAGCAGTAGTACAAAGTTAACTAGTTATCTAGGGATACTAGTAAATGTAGTTATCTAGGGTACTAGTAAATGTAGAGGTTATGGGAAATAGAAGAATAAAAAAGGGAATGGTTGCAAAGTTGATCAGCATTATAAGAAGTGGAGGAAAGAAAAGATAGTGAGTGGGTCCTATTGAGGAATGAAAAAATAATAATGTTAGAGAATTGTTATAGAAAGGAACAAACAAGGAAAGGAAGAAAGAATAAAGAGAATAGAATATAGAAAAGAAAGAAGGAAGAGAAAATAGTTGAAAGGGGAAGGGATCCAGTGATCAAATTCAGAACCTTGCCCTTGCCACACAGGCACTTATACCACTAAGCTATATCCCCAGCATGATTTTTCTCTCTAGTTTTGCCCTTTAGGTTTTGGAGGTGCGCCCCCTGCACCTTAGGTGTCCTATCTCTTTGCCCCAATGGTCATTACCATCCAAGCCAACTCATGTCCTTGGTTCTGTTGTTGGGGGGAAACCCAATTAACACTCTAGTCTCCACTAGATATAGGCTGCCGTGTGGTGTTTCAAGTGGACTGTTGCACTGCCTGTTGCCAGGCATGTGGTCTGATTGCTCCCTTTTCTCCCCAAGCATTGTCCTTGTCCAGGATCAGGCCAATTATTTAGCCCTTGCCTCTGCTGCCCTGTGCCAAGAGTATGCAAGATGTTGAGCTGGCTTGAACTTGGTAGGTCGTCCAGCCTTATCACAGGGGTAGAAGGACGCTGTGTTTCTGTCATAGTCTGTTTGCTCACATCAGGGCCCCCATGTTAAATGTAAATGGCACAAAAAGGCAATAAGAGGCTAAAATTTTGAATTTTTTTAAAGTACACTAAAACATAATAGACCAAAAATGGAATTTGAATTAAACAATAAACAGAAAAGAATGGATTTGATTTTATAACTAAAATAAAGTTGGCTGCATTTGAAATTGAAATGCACACATAGACTCAGTTTTCTTGGCAATATTATGCTTTTCACATCAACGCAGACATCCTGCCCTTCAGCCTCTTATTTGGTCTTTTTGGAAACTGGATCATCTTTTTAAATGAAATGTTTCAAACCTAATGATCTTTTCCATTCCTCAATTTGCTTTGTTTTTCTTGTAATTTGAAAGCTGTTTTGACTGTATCATGGCACCTTAACCTAAAAACTGATGCCAAAGTCCACCTTGTGATGTACTCAGAAGCACCCTAGTTTATGGTAAAAGACACACATTATCACTGCTCCTATTGAAACAGAGCCACGCACACACATTACATAGAGAATTTTGATTATTTGTGAGCTAGGAATGAAGCTTCTTAGGTACAGTGAGAAAAGCATTGGATTTGGGCCTCATTCTGTTTTGAAAACTCAGCAAGTGTTTGAATAAAATAATTGACATCACCTTTGCTAGACCTCAAAGCTATTGTTATTATTCTCTACTCCACCTTTTTTGCTACACTTAGAGCATTTTATAGCAGTGTCCACTCTCTTCCCCAAGGTCACTTAGTCTGAGTATCTTCCAGCCTGGGCAGAACCGCTTTGGGCTTCTTGAACAATGTTATCTATCAGTCATTTGCCTTGGTACACTAAGTCTCTCATTTATTTATTCTTTTGTGCTCAGAGATGCACATTTTGGAGATGGTCAGGTAATTAGATGTTCATACCCTAGCTGTGCATGTATGTAGCACTAGGAGTTATCTAGGTGGGGCTCTTGTCCACCTATAGACATTGTACACTGCTTCTACCCCTATCCTGATCCCATCTAGAGGGATTTCTTTTAAAAGTACCCTGAGCTCTGAAAAAGGCATTTGATAAGCTGTAATAAAAAATATTCTCTTTTGTGTGTTGCACTGGAGATGAAATCCACGACCATATACATGTTCAAGATTTAATGATGGTCCTAGTATCTACCATCTATCAACTGATTATATTGTGAAGCCCAGAATCCTTTGGGAACCTGACAGAGCTGAAGAAGCATCCTTAGAGAGATTCAAAACCTTCCCCAAATCAGGAATTAGCCAATGACAGAGTGGAGCAAACCTCAGGACCTTGTTTCATTACCTCTCTGCACCTCTCCCTTATCTTTTGTCTATTGCATACATCAATTTTCAAATGTAAGGTGCATGTAGGTCACTTGAGAATCTTAGAAAATGCAGGCTCATCTAATGCCACTTGGCGTGAAGCCTGGGATTTTGCGTTTTTGTTAAGATCCCAGGTGAGGCTCATGCTCTTTCTTGATATATGAACCACATTTTGAGTAGCAAGAGTGTACATCAAAAGTAACACAAGAAGAGTCAAGAATCTTACAACCTAACTTGGTAGTAAGCCTGTTTTGCATTTGAGACAGGGTCTCACTATGTGACTAAGTTGCCCAGGCTGGGCTCAAAATTGTGATCTTTCTGCCTCAAATCCCCAGTGTGCTGGGATTTCAAGGTATCCCCCATCATCCATAGCCTGACTTGGTATTTTAAACAAAAGTGTTATTGACGTGATATTATTTAATTTGTATTTAATGATCATATTAAGTACAAAGCTAAGTTCTATTTTGTGCAATATTTTGTGTTTTCAATGAACTTGTTTTGTTAAACATTTGAATGTGAAAATATGCCAGATGACATTTTTATGCTGCTTGCTACATTCATCCTGGCATTGTTGAAATTCCAAGAAGGGGACTTTGAATATGCTTCAGAGAGTTTTATACTCCTCCCCAAGGTTATGTACAAAGTCATTCATGCTTGTGTCTATGTCCAATTTCTGAGGAAAGAATCTCTAATGGCTCATCCCATTCTACTTCAGCATATGAACTAAAGTAAGTTAAGAACTGCAGCAGCACATTTTTATACTCCTTCAGAGGCTTTATCACTTCCCTATTAGCAAACTTTGACCAAGAAGGACACATAAATACATGCAGTTTATTTGTGTCTGGTGAAGTCCTCTGAAAATGTCAGTTGATTGCTATAATTAGGTAAAAGTAAATGCAGTAGAACCTTTAGCCAGCTTCTTGGACGACTGTTGGCCTAAATCCAGTCGGAAGTACTCCCCAAATTCCCTAGATTTAAAAGACCGTGACCTTCAGCTTTTCTCCTCTGCCTCATTAAAGCTGTATATAACAACGTTAGCCAGCAGCACAGCAGAAATGAGAGTCACCTGTCCTTGCTTTTTCAACATCTGTAACTGCAGAATGAGCTTTCTCAGTCTTTGACTATTAGTTACCAAGAGATATTTACAGAATTTAATAACCAATAATAATACATACCTCAGAGTTCAGCCTACTTTAGTCATGACAAGTCCCTGTGATGCTTCAACATGGAAATAATTCTGGTGTGAATAATACCTACTGAAGCCTATACTTAAAACAAGTATCCATCCATTTTTCCATTTCTCTCTTTTTCACACACCTGAACTCTTAGGGGCTATGATGCTGGAGCCAGACTCCACAAATTCCAATCCCAGTGCTTCCTCTTGATAGCTGTGTGACTTTGGGCCTATCATGAATTGTATAAGGCTGTTTCCTTTTCGTGAGAAATGAAAAAGTGGTAACCATGATAATGATGATGCTGTCCTCCTAGGGTACTAAGGACTAAATAATCTATGTCAATCATATAGCCACTGATTGGCATGTAATAAGTGTATATTATTTTGCCAGCTCCAAACACTATGCTCTCTTTAAAAGAAGCATTGGGTACAATGAGTTGTATGTGAATCCCAATTGTTTAGGTTAGTGGAGGAGAAATTTAAAATATTTGCATTATTTATCACAGTCTTTTCTTCCATCTATACTCTCTTTACTTTCATATTAATGCTGCTTCTAATGCCTCAGTTTCTCTACACCCTTTGTTATGTTTTATATCTAGATGTCCACATGAGCCTTACGCACTCTTAGTTGGGGCCTTTGGAAAGTGATTGGATTAAGGAGGTTTATAGTGGACTTGCTGTTAGGGAGTGGGGTCTGGTTGGAAGAGACAGTCATTAGGAGCGTGGCCTGGAAGCATTTATCTCCCACCTCAGCTCCTTTGCTTTCTTTCTTTCTGGTCTACCATGTCAATGAGAAGCTGTCCTCCTCCAGATCGCACTTCCAGGTCATACGGCCTTGGAGCCAGCTGATCATACAAGGACTAAATCTTCTAAAACATGAGCCTAGTTAAGACTCTACCTTTAAATAGTGGCTGTTGGGTATTTTGTTCCTGTAATGAGAAGGTGACTATGACACTCTTGTTTTGGTCATCTGCACTTATTCTCTACTGCTGTAGGCACTAACCAGCAAGGTCATACATTTGACCTTTGATACTTTTTTGTGGCCACATTCATTTAATCCCATTCATCTGCTACTGCTCATTTCTTCCTTGTGTGGTGTTGGCACTCTCAAGACTTGTTGGTTTTCATACCTTTCCTTGTTCCATTTTCACTCAGTATAGAAGTTGCTGCTTGCTTTAAATCACCTTGCCTTTGTCCTCTACCATGAATCTTAACTTTCCCTCTGTATCTTGGCCTGCACTGTCAGCTATTTCATAAATGATTCAGAACCCTAAAATCCCTCAAAAAACTTAATGGTCAGTGCCTATGATAATGTCTCTTTTTTTTTTTTTTTTTTTTTTTTTTTTTTTTTTTTTTTTTTTTTTTTTTTTTT
>PVJA010009263.1:0-15953 GCA_004027025.1 Myocastor coypus | reverse complement strand
GCTGGTCTCGAACTCACACCGATCCTCCTGCCTCAGCCTCCTGAGTGCTGGGATTACAGGCATGAGCCACCACACCCGGCAATAATGTGTCTTTTTGAGGAGTACTAAATGTTACAAGAGAAAGTCACAACATGGTACATATTGGATACATAAGTCAATCAGTAATGATTTTTTATCTTACCTAGATCCTCTCTGTTATTTGAATGGTCTTTTATTCCTCATTAGCTGACTCTTCAGAGAGGCAGGATGTTACAGTAGTTAGCCCATGTACTGACATCTGAGGAGAACTGAGCTCTAATCCTGGATCTGTTTCCTACTACCTGTATAACTGGAAAAAATGATCTGATCTTCTTTTGCTTTAGTGTTCTCCATAGATAATTTGAGGATGAGGCTATTAGTCATGTTAGGGGAGTATCTGTCACTACTGAATTAGAGCAAGTGTGGAACATACTGATAGCACAGTGAACACCACACAAAATATAAATTCTGTAGGTGTATATGCATGGACATGCACAACAGCTGTGTTCATTTATGTACTGTATGCTGTGAAATCTACAGTTGTAATTGTGAATATAATGACTTTTAAAAATTTGTGGAGTTTTGCAACAATCATCACAATTCATTTTTGGAACATTTCCAGTGGCGCACAAAGTACCCTTGTGCCTGTATGAACTCAGCTTTTTTATTTCTAATTCTTGTCTTGGGCAACCGCTGGATGAATTGCTTTCTATATTTTTACTTTTTCCAAACATTTCTTATAAAGGAAATAATAAAACTTGTAGTCTTTTTCATCTCACTTCTTTCACATGGCATCATGTTTCTGAGGTTTATTCATCCTGTATGGTATATTAGTACTTCGTTGCTGTTTTTTTAATTTTGTTTTTCATAGCCAAATAATATTCCACTATTTGGATATACCAAATTTTGTTTGTTCGTTATCAGTTCATATGCATTTGAATTGTGCTCTTTTGGGCAATTATAAGGAATGCAACTATGATTATTTGTGTACAGTTCTTTAGGTGAACATATGTTTTCATTCATTTGAAGGTGTATGCCTGGGACTAGAATTACTAGATAATATTTTAGGTGTAGGTGAGACTTTTAAAAAGCTACAAATATTTCACAAAGTAGCAGTGCTAAAATTGTACTTTCTCAGTAGCCATTCATGGGATTCTGCTTTTTCCACTTGTTCTGCACTTGTCTAGCCAGTGCTTGTTATTTTTCTGTTGTTTTATTATGCCTACTTTAATAGATAGTGATTTGATTTTAATTTAATTTTCTATGCCTAATGTACAATTGACATCATATATTTGTTAGTTATTCACGTATCTTTTTGATTAAATGTCTGTTAAAATATTTTACTCATTTTTCATTATTTTGTGTTCTCCCATTACTGAATTCTAAGAGTTCTTTGTATATTCTAGGTACAAGGCTTTAGTCAGTTCTATCATGAATAAACTCTCTGTCTTTCCTTTTTGGGGAATAGCCTTCTGCCTTCCATTTTAATGGATACTTTTGTTCCATGTAAAATTCTTCGTTGATCTTTTCTATCTTTTAACATTTGCAATACTATTCTACTATAGCCATTAATTGTATTGATTCACTACTGTATGAATTTTTTAAAAACCTCTAGCTTCTTTATAGATTTTTTTTTGTTGTTGTTGTTCTTTTTATCAAGGACAGATTTACTATCTTCAAAACTACTATAAAATATTTCTTGCCCCTTTGTCTCTCTCCTTTTGGACTTTTCATTGTTGCTTAGTATTGTCCCATAGGTTTTTTTAGGCTGTATGTATTTGATCCCAGCCCCTTTTATTTTCTTCTTCAGATCAAATAATTTGTGTTAATTTATCTTTCCATTCACTAAGTTTTCTTCTGCTACACGAATATGCCATTGTGTGTCTCTAGTAATTTTATATTTTTTTCTTTTTCTAATTTTTCATTCTAGAATATCCATTTCTGTCTTTTTTATGTATTTCGTGTAGGGTGTTACTATGCAGGTTGGATTCAGCGGTATCCTCCTATTTTCAGCATCTCTAGCATTGCGATTACACGCATGCACCACCATGCCCTGTCTTGGTGGTTGGCTCAGTCCGCTTAGGGGTGGAGCTCCTGTGGTGCCAGGAACAAGCGATGGTCCCTGTATTTACCTAAGCAGGTACTTAATACACTGAGATATTTCGCTGGACCTCCATTTCTTTTAAAAAAATAATTTCTCTTTCCTTGAAGATATTTTCTTTGTTACTTTTACATTATCATACTTTGTGCTAAGTCTTTAAAAATAGTTGCTTAATTCTGTTATAAATATATTTTGATAGGTCTCTTCAAGTCCTCATTTACTCCTTCCAAAATATGAGATACTCAGAAATTCTACCTATTATCTGCTTTATTATGTCTCACTTTTCTGTTGTTATTCTTTTTTTCAAACTTTCTCATGTTTCACATTTTTTCATAATGTATTGTAGGACATATAGATTCTTAAGTTTTATCCTTGAAGCTCAATGTTATTGTTGGTTTTGGGATCTTCTCTTCTTTATTAACATGCCAAATCTAAATATGTGAGATATTTTTCCCAGATGATTTGTTTCTCTTATTCCTATTTTTATTTTGGACCCTGGCCTCTAATGCACTGTATTTCTCTCTTTGGGTGGCATAGCAAAGAGGTTGAGACACAGTGTCTTATGGTGTTAAGGCTGCCTCTGACCCCTGTTGATGGGTCTGTATGCCAGTGGAGCTGCACACTCAAAGTTCAGGCTGCTTTCAATTCTTTCCTGGCTATTAATTTCCACTGCACCATCTTGCATTGCCTCTGCTTTTAGTAAGTTTAGTTGTTATTGTCATTATGGTTGTGTATTCTTTCCTCTCAGCAGGGGTACTATGCATGTTTACTTTCTATAAATTCAAGAGCTCATTTTCAGCTTGTTTAGTCTCAGAAGTTAACTATCTTTCTCACTTTCTAAATAGATGTTGGTCACTCTGAGTGATTACCCATGACTTCCCATTTTGTATGTTCTATTCTTATAGAATTCACTTTAGCTGAAATCTCGCCTTGGAGCTGGAGAGTATAAGTGCTTTCCTGGCAAGCACAAGGGCCTGGGTTCAATACCCGTTTCTGAAAAAAATGTAGCCTCTAAAACTAAGTGCACAAATCTGTGAGGTTTGAGTCTATAGGTAAAAATATGCGACCATCACCATTATTTAATTCTAGAACATTGTCATCATTTTGAAAGGATACGATGTCTGCTACCAGACACTTCTTATTCCTACTTCTGTGCAGCTCTCAGCAACAACTTGTAGTATCAGTCAATCCTTCATTCTTTTGTATTGTTGAGTAATATCTATTGTACAGATAGATGCATATTTGGTTTTTCCATTTATCAGTTGATGAACAGTTAAACTGCATTGGCTTTGTCTATAGTGTAAAACATTTCTGTGTAGACCTTCTGACTACACAGTAAATCCTGGCTTTACACTCCCTCTTTACATATTATACAATATAAGCTGATATAATAATACTATAACTATTTTCAAGCACTGAAGAACTTTCTCTTGTATCAGGAAGAATCTCTGAACTTTATTGCTACTCATCAGTGCATACAGAACTTTCCTCCATCCACTTGTACCCTCCAGGCGTCCTGTCATTCTGCACACGTCGCTCTGTGCTGTCAGTTTCTACCATGATGTAGTACATCCTGACTCTATTTTCAGCATGGTCTTTTTCCATTTCCAACATTTTTCTTACCTATTTTATTATAAAAAATGGTTATTCTTGACTTTAAAATTTATTTTGAAAATGATTTCCCATTCTTAGTTTTTCTGCCCATCCTAAGTTTCCCTTTGCTTCATGTGAGAAATGCTCACTCTATTCTGTAGTGCTTTGTAGCTTCTGGTGGCACTTCATAATCTGTCCAGAGAATAATCATTTCTCTTTTAGTTTTAATTCTTTTATTACCTCCGGGAGACAAGAATAATCTTTTACTCTTACTCGTTCCTGCATCCTCATAGCTGCCTAGTGTGGGGGGAGAGCACAGACACACTTTATAGATCAAAACATTTTCAAATTGTGATTTAATTTCAATTTTCAAAATATTTTCTCTACTATTGTCTGTCTCTCAATTCTTTCATTACTTTCCTTTTCCTTCTTTCTCTCTCTTTTTCCTTATTTTCTTTACTTCCTTTTCTCTAGCCATCATGCATAACATAATTCCTAAAAATAAGTTTTATATGTGCCAGGTATTCCACAAAAATTTTTTTGGTTGCCAGGAATGGTAACACATGCTATAATTTCAGCTACTTGGGAGGCTGACACAGCAATTTGGTAAGTTTGAGCCTAGTTTGGGCAATTTAACAAGACCCTGTCTCAATGTAAAAAATAAAAAGGGATGAGTATGTAGGGAAGTGATAGAGTGCCCTTGGGTCAGTCTTTACTACCTCAGTACTACACACACACACACACACACACACACACACACACACACACACGCGCGTTATTGGTCGGGTAAAGTCTTTGCTAAATTAACAATGTATCTTCTCACATGAGATTTATTTTTCTCTATTTATTTACTCTGGATTTATTTTGATTTTACAGAAGGGGATGGGGAGTTGGGAAAGATGTAGAAATGGAAAGGAAGACATGAAGCTGTGCTTAGGAAATATATCAGTGAATAAATATTTTGTTAGCATTTGGTCTGTAGTGACAAATTGATAAAAGGGTTTCCCTCACACCTGGAGTGTCCCAGCAAAGGTTGGACACCGAACACTTGGCAAGCACCTGCTTGGTAGAGTGGCTTGTGTGTTAAAGTGAAAGGATATATTCTGATGCCCTCCGAAGCCCACCTCATGGCACCTTTTCAAGTGAATATTCTAATGGGCAAGAAAAAGAAATAGAGAGGTGCTAGGAGAGCATTTGTGGGTACTGTAGGCTTAGCTTCCAAGTGATGGAGAGAGGGTTTCCTGGCGCCACTAGTTCTCTGGCTTCTTTGTACATTATCTTTCTAGTCAGTGCGGAGCTAAACACAGGAAGTGAATCTTCACTTTGTATTTCCATTGCCCAGGCTGAAGCTTATATTAAGGAGGTGTTCAGCTGGTATATAAGACAGAAGAATAAATCGAATTGAGTTAAGTGAATTCAACATCTGATCTCTAAGGTTCCTTCTATCCTGAATATTCAAAATCTACTGTTTACAACCATGATAGCTCTGGCCAAAGCTTTGAGAGGAAACTTATGCTTCCTTTGTTTTAATTACCTCTTTATGTTAGAATAGTATAGGTCAATGATAGTGAGCTTATAGCGTATGTGCTAGAGCAGTGCGTTTGTTGTCACTGAATGTTATGAAACGATCTCCATCATTAGTATAGGTTTTATGTCAAGTCTTGGGAAGATGTCAGTTTCTTCTTAGGTATACTACAATGTGATAGGATTTCAAAGAAGACCCAAGGAATGTTTCCAGGTATAGCACTATTGCCACATTTCCTATATATATGGTGGTTTGAATGTGTAACTGTTTAGAGTAAGTCTTCTTTATGATGCACAGGATTTCTATGACAAACGACCATTAGGCAGTGCAAGGGAGACATTTCAAACCCTAGCTTGCCTGAGCAGGACTCTGCTCAGAGGCTAAAGGTCCTCCTGGAGTAAGCTCCTGCAGTGTCAGCAACTTTGACTGCTATGTAATTTAGGCCAGTAGAACTTGTTAGCCAGCATTTGAGGAGAAGAGGTTAAAAGCTCTTGGAATTGTGGGTTTTGCACTCCAACTTACTAATTAACCAAATATGTTAATTCTTTAAATCCTTGTAATTAGTAAATCCCATGATTTGTATTTTTTTTTCTGTCAAGCAGTGTGTTTGGGGAGTTCAAAGCAACCTAGGCATTGCTGGCTTTGGTGAAGTTTATTTAATTTCTTTTTATGACATTCTTCATCTTGGAAATGGGGTTTTCAAATATTGCTTTTTCAGGCAACATTACTTATTTGCCAGTTTTTATTTCAGGATTGGGACTGGCTCAGGGTGCTGGGGAAGCATTTTGTCGTGCTCTGTATTAGAGTTGTAATATCCAAGAAAATTGTCTGATTGTATGTGGTATCTAGCACGCCATACCTTATTGAAAATCTTCCAAATTTTGACAGCATGATAGGTTTATTATCTTTGATTTATATTCCAAATGATTTTATTTTCTTTAAATTAATATTTTGTGCAATCTTGGAGATTCTATTCTGCTTTCTAGTGTCATTTAGAAGCATTTCATTGCTATTTGATATCATTCACCATTTGCAAGCACTACAAAAGTAAAACATTTCTTGTAGCACAGGATCTCTTCATCTGATAATTCATAATGAACATAAACCAGGCCAATTGCTACAGCCTTAGTGGCAGCAGTAATGTTACAACTACTTATTACTTAAAGAAATATATCTTCTTGGAGCGGGTTGGATATCTTGTCCCCTAAATGGATATTTTTCTGTTTTCTTTTAACTGGTGTGACTCAGGTAGTCCCTTTCTCTTTTGCAGGGTCATTTAGGTCCATTTCCCACTTAATTTTCAAAGCAGCCTCTTCTAAGAATCTTCGTCAGCCCACCACCTTCCACATTGGAACTGATGGCTTTGCGACTGTTGTTGCCATCACTTCCTTCCCTCCTGCTCTTTGCTAAGGTACACTTTATTGTAGGGTTTGATGTTTGCCCAGCCACTGTCCCCTTAAACTAGCAGACACCTGAGGGAAGCAAGTACGGAATTCAGATTGGGTCCATGCCGTGTCTTGCTTAGTGCCTCGCATGTTTATGTTTGTTGCATGAACAGCCTTCCTTATTACAAAGCTGCTGATTCTTTTGGGGGAGCATTCATTGAGTCAGATGGCATGTGTGAAATGAGCCTGACCCAAAGTGCGTAGAGCTTGGAGGTTAGAACTGGGAGATTCCATTAAGCTCCAGATCTGCAGCTGATTATTAGAATGACCTTCAGTTACTTCATTTTTCTCAGTTCAGTTTGCTCATTTTATACCTTATAAATATTAATGCCCGATATACATATTTTGAAAAGATGCTGTGAGGATTAAAAGAATGAATATATTGCAAACCTTTTAGAACCTGTAAATGCAAATACATAGTAAATTTCCATTTTTAGAGCCTCATCTTTCCTCATGGGTAAAATAGAGATGTTAATAATTATCTTCTTTATTGGGTTATTGTTGAGGATTAAGTAGGATAACAGATGTAGAAGTGCTTAGCAAATAGTAAGTGTTTAATAAATGCTGTCTGGATATGAATTCTCTCTGGACTGTCTTGATGTAGGGATTTTCCAGCCCTTTGGGAATGTGTTTCGAAGTTAAGCTGCTTGTACCTTATTTTTTTTTTAATTTAATTTTTTTTTTTTGTCTTTTTGAGACAGGGTCTCGCTATGCAGTTCAGGCTGGTCTCTTGAGGTCACTTTTGTAGCCCAGGCTGGTCTCGAACTTGCACTGATCCTCCTGCCTCAGCCTCCCGAGTGCTAGGATTACAGGCATGCGCCACCACGCCCGGTTTGCTTGTACCTTAGATTGAACAACTATAGTACTTTTTTTCTTCTTTTTTAGCCTTGCTAGATACAACTTCTCAGCTATAAGACGCAAAGTAATTAAATTTGCTAGTAAATGTTTCCAGGTCTTTGAATGTCAGCCAATAAAAAATATTATTCTTTTCAAATTCATGTCTTTGATGTAGAGTAATATCATATTTTCTTACACACATTCTCACTTTTGATTTGGAGAAGAAAACAGAAAAATGTTTTCCCCTCTGAATTTCCAGCTTAGAGGTGGTATGTGTATTCAAACAGCAATGGCAGCTGCCAGGAAAGGAGTGCAATTGTTATTTGTCAAGGTAAACTGAGAGTTAACATCCAATACTGGGGAGGGCGTGGCTGTGCTGGAGAGCTGGAGCCAGAGCTAATTCCTTAGTAGTCACTGATTCCTCTGCCCCCTCAACTGTCTTCACCTCTCTCTGACAATTAAAGAGCAGGTGCTTCTTCAGGACTCCACACCAGCCTCCTTCCCTCTGTCCCTCCTTTTCCCACCCACACATACTTCCCAGAACCTTTCCACCCTGTGGCTGATTTTTCTTTCTGGAGACCAAAGGCAGTTAAGCCTCAAAACTAAAACTTTCAAGAAAGGCTATCCTAAAGGAAAACACCCACCCCACTATGTCCATTACTTGAAAATAAGCTATTATTCTGTCTCCAGATCACAAATAGCCTCTCTTAAAGCTCCACCACTCAAAGAACTGGTGAAGGATAAAGAAAGGTCAGCAGACCCAAATTCCAATTAAGTTAGCACCTGACGCCTGGGCTGCTCTGGATAAGTCAAAGTTCTTTAAAAATAGTACTGGTATCCCAAAGGTTAATGAAGTTTGTCTAAGGTGGTGGTGGATTAGGCCTTCCATTCTCGCATAAATTGCCCATCTTCTAGTCCCCTTTGTACCTTGACATTTTCACCACAAAGTGGCTAGGGGTGCTCAGAGGATTACATAAGCAAGCCTGAAAAGACATGATTATAGACCTACATTTTGAAAGAAAAGTACTTCAGGATTACTGAAGTCCCTCCTTGTAGGACACTGGTTGTTTTAAAATCCCCTACATGGAAATGACAAACTGGCAGAAACTTTCAGTTATGGTGTCTCTTCCAAAGAAGCTTTATTTTTCTATTTTTCTTAAAAATGTTATCTTTGAACTTTTACTTCACATGCTTTGGATGTCCTGAGGCAGTATGTTTAGGGGTAACAGAAAACAGAATGTCAGTGTAAATCCCTTCCTTCTTCCCACCCCTGCAAAGTTATGCGATTTTTATAATAAAATCCCTCTTCTTAGTTAAAGCCTCGGGCTATAAACTTTAGTCTTAAGTATGTTTTTCTACAGAGGTCTTACACCCTAGTATTTTTTTTTTATCAGTTAAAGGAAATGAATTCAGTCAAGATCTCCTATGTCACTAATCACAAGCCCCCTCCTCAAAGAAGCTTTCCAGAAAAGTCTTCCTTAATAGTAAGGTATCCAGTTCCCAGGCCCATAACAAAATGCTCTCATATGTTGGGGGATGAGGACACGGATGGAATGAGATAAAGGAAGCTGTTGGCTGAGTTTCTGACTTTTGCACACTCCAGCCTGGCAGCTTTTGTAGATTGTTCATTACCTCTCAGGCAGGGCTGGCTGCATTTCTAGCTAGTCAACCTCAAAACTGGTGCCCTCCATCCCTAGGATTCTGACTTAAACCTTAAAGCAAAAGGAACATTAATT
Source organism: Myocastor coypus (assembly GCA_004027025.1). NCBI lineage: Eukaryota > Metazoa > Chordata > Mammalia > Rodentia > Myocastoridae > Myocastor > Myocastor coypus. The sequence goes on along the minus strand of PVJA010009263.1, from coordinate 6,698 downwards.
GTAAAATGTACAATCAAGATCAGTTTCACGTCTTGCCCACTCTACTTATTCCAGGACAACTTGTGTCCTGTTGTGACAGGCAAGTTGGCAGTCACCTGCCATGGGCTACAACAATATTCTCCAAATTGAACTTTCACCCCAACTAGCGAAGTTCTGTTCTGCTCCCTATACTTCTGTGGTAGACCGCTTAGCCAAGCCTGGGAGGTCTTTGGCCCTCACTCTGGCCTGGTAGTTGTACTGGACGAAGACCGAGTTGACATTTGGGTTTTTCATTTTTGCATAGCCTATTGGAGGAGGTGAAGTACTTGTGGGATACTGAGTACTCTCCAGTAGAGCAGTGTTTTGTTTGAGCTGTGAGAGTTCCCACTACGATCTCCTGGATTCACTGGAATCTAACATCCTGGATTGATTGCCTGGACGTGTTTACCATGACCAATCTCTTTGCCTGGTTTTGTGCCCTTAGGGAAAGTGTTTCAAAACTGAAATAAGGTTGAACTGGGGCTCTGCTTACTGTTTGAATCTTTCCTTTGTGTAGGAAGATTATTTTGGTAAGATTTTATGAATCGAAGAGTTGTCTGAAAGTACACAGAGACAATTCCTAAGATCTAAGCAAGAATGCTAGGGAAATACTGTGCAACCTAGGGCACCCCTTTAGCTTCTGTTATACTCACATGTCTGGCAGAATCAGTGTACAAAGCCTGTGACTGTCTGGGAAAACACCTGGTATATTCACAGCCTTCTCCAACTCCTCTTCTTTTGACAGTGAGGCTGCTCTCAAAAGAAGGGGAGTTTTAGAAGGCTGTGAATTACATAAAGATGATGCTTCATCATTTGGAGGACAGGTTCTGTTAAGATTGTGAAAATTTGGCCTCATCTCACAGGAATCAGTATTAAGAATATTGCATTCATATTAAGTATATGATTAGTTGGTCATGTGTAACCCAGTGTGAGCATACGGGGCCAACTTATTAACTTTGCAAGATCCTGTTTCAAAATTAAAAAATAAAAATGGGCTGGGGATGCAGCTCAGTGCAAAGGCACTGGTTTCAATGCCCATACCAACTTTTATTCCTGATAAATGTATCTATATCTATCTACCTATCTATCTATCTATCTATCTATCTATCTATCTATCTATATAATTGATTGCTACTTATGTCATTATTTTACTAAAGCTATTTGTTCTTTCTCCACTCCCTTGTTTGCTCAACAAATGTGTTTTGAAATTAAGTCTATGCTTAAATTCACTGATTCAAAAAAAGACCCAGATCCACTGAATTGTGAATATCTCAAGAGCAGGGAATGCCTATTTCGTTTCAACGTACATAGTGCTGAGCATATAGTGTATTTAAGCGTGAATGGGTGATTCAGGAAAATGCAACCTAATGAAGTTTGCCACAGAAGCATATATTTCTCACCCACATGTAGGTATTTAAATGCCTTCATACAACCATGGTAAAATTGCTGGGAATGAGAACTCTGGAATAGCATGACATTAAAATAGATGCGTAAGTGTGGACCCACAGCTTTTCCTGTCTTTCCTGGGAAACATGTAAGAGTCTGATTAGACGAAGAGCAGCAAGCACTTATCACACTTACAACAGAAAAGGAGTGAACTGAAGCATGGAGCCCTGAACCTGAACTTCTGAAGTAGCAGCAAGACAGAAAAACCCAGGGTTTGGTACCTCCTATAGCCTTGTCACCAAGCACCTCATCACAAATTATCCCCATTAATTATTTCAGTGTTTATCAATATCAAAACTTTTCCATTCTGTCTGATATTTTTTGTCCCTGGGGTGTGTAATTATCATTAATGCAGGTTTGAGACATTACAGGAAGTAATGGACTGGGTTGAAAATGTTTAGATGTTCATGCAACTTAGCTATTGGATGCTACTGTGTACTGCTTTACTTATGAGGATGCTTGGGGCAAAGTTCTGGGTCTCTTCATAGCTTTGAACAGCTTGTCCAGAAAGACAGCATCTTCTTGATTCTCATGGTTAATTTTTTATTGATATATATTTTTTTTCTAGAGCGTCTTTATGTGATATAATTATTAAAATATCTACTAATTATTTATTTTTTTCTGCTTCCAAAACCCAACAATAATGGCAATATCTTAGTATCTCAAAGGAACTGAAAGTCAGATTCTCAAACTTTCTAGCTGTGAACACTAAATGCATTAAGCAAATATACAGTGTTTATATATGATCACAGGAATGGATCTTGTAAAATTTTAAGACTTATTGTTAGGTGTGGAAAACATTAATGAGAGATTTGATTTTGGCTCAGAATCTCTCAACTAGAATAAGTACACATGGCTGCCAGTCACTGTTACTAATTGGCTTGGATTTATGCTCTTTTCTCTCAGAGTCTTGATCTGTAAATGACAGGTTGTTTGGTCCCTTCTATGTCCTTCACAAACTTTAACAGTCTAAGCCTGAGAAAAATTCACCTGTTGATTGTGGCTTTTCCCACATTAGTACTAGAAATAAATGGAAGGTTACTTAGAGATGTGGAAATGCTACTCTAAGGACCATATCTAAATGGTATCTTCAACTGAATTCTTAAGTAATCTTGTGGTAAGCTCTCAGTTCTCTGCATCAATAAAAGACAAATATTGTGGGCCCCTTGAAAGTGTATCCAACCTCCAGTAGATGTATGTTTAATACCTCAGAATAATACAAAGAGTATTTGTAGATCTCTCTCTCTCTCTCTCTCTCTCTCTCTCTCTCTCTCTCTCTCTCTCTCTCTCTCTCTCTCTGTCTCTCTGTCAACTAGCATTGGGGAAATGTGATCCATAAAGCTTTGTTTGACACAAGAAAAGACAGAGACAAGAGCTTACTCGTTGTCAAAGAGAACATCTGTACATTGCTGACAATTTGAGGAACTTTACAGCATAGAATTCTTTTTCAACACTTAACTATATGCATATTTGTGGATATTTTCAAGGGTAAAAATCAGTGGGCCTTTTGTTATGATGCTGGGAATTGAATCCAAGACCTCATGCATACTAGACTAGCCCACTACCAAGCTCAGGATTATGCTCCTGCTGTATAAATTGGTCTTGTTTGCAGAAGATCTATTGTCTATAAGGAAAAAAAACAGCTTTTTATTTACATTTGTGGGATGTGTGTGTGTGTGTGTGTGTGTGTGTGTGTATGTGTGTGCATGTATTTTGTTACTTAAGATAGATCTCATGGCTTTCCTACTGTGCTATAGCCTCTCCCTTGAGACAAGGTTTTGCTTTAAGTCATTTAGTTGCTCTGTTCTGGGCTTGAACTTGTGATCTTTCTGCCTCAGATTCCCTAAGTGCTGGGATTACATTACACATTGAGCTGAAGAGCTCTGTTTATAGAGAAAGTAATAGATATAAATCTTCTTGATGAATTACTACAGTCCCCCTGATGAGTCTCAATTTGGTTCTACCATCTCACCCAGAGTTTATGAAAGTTTGGAGGAAAGATTTTAGCTCCTCAATTGAGAAGACCGATTTGCAATTCTAAAGGGACCGTTTGTTCATTTATTAATTGTAATGGCACCTTACACTCATCCTTATGATATACACGTATGAGAGGATTCCAGTAAGGACACTAAATTATAATAAATGGACTATCCATGGGGAATTGTGTTGAAATATTCCCATGTATATCCTCTCAGAGAAAACTGTTTTTTTTTCCTACATCAAAGATCCATTGTTCTGCTGAGATAACAGATCCCAGTTCTGAAGATTAAGAGCACCTTTTGGAGTTGTACTCTAGGCATGAGGATCCCTTGCACAGCTTATAAGAAATTCCTTAATTTTCTCAGCCCTGATTTATCAAAGACTCTTATTGTGATATAGAGAAAACTTATGATTTCTTCATGTAGACTTTCATTTTATGGGTAGCTACTTTAATATTTATTTGAAAATAGCTGTAGTTCATCCTTTCACTTCTATAGCTACAATTAGCATAAAGTGGTTTTTTCTATGTGCTAGACAAATGCTTATTATTTTCTGTAAAGTACCTAAGCAGATATGTCCAGCAGAAATTTCTCCAATGATAGAAATGACCTATAATGTGAACACTGTCCAGCTGTGGTGGCCACGACTACATGAGAATATTGAAGACTTGCAGTGTGTCTAGTGTGATTAAGAAACTGAAGTTTTAATTTAGTTTGATTATAATTAATTAAAACATGAACAATCTGTGGCCAGTACCTAGAGTGCTGAATGATGGTGATAGGAGAACTAAGAACATTTTATTCTGATTTTACATTTAAGGAAGGCACAGTTTAAAGAGGTTAAATAATTTTTCAAGGTCAGAGAGCTTCAAATTACAGAGCATGGATTTCTTCCAAAGCCAGTGCCCTTGTAACTCTACATTGAGCCTGTTTAGTTGTCTTCAGATTTGTGAAAGAAACACCTCTTCTACAGTTGCAATTAACCATACAAAGAAATAAGCTGATAAATACACAATGAAGGACAATAGTCAGTAAAGCAGCAAGTGATCTGGCTCCCAAAAGAGAAGTATGTCGAATGGAACAGAAGAAAAGCCATTCATAGCTATATTCATATAGCTATGAAAATTAATGTTTATACATTCTATTAATGCTCATGTATTCACATGAATTTAATATATGATAGAGCAGGTTTCACAAAAATATAAGAAGGAAGCTGTATTTATTTATTTGGGGACTGCTGTTGAGTGAAGAAATATACACATACCCCTAACCTTATATACAATATGAACACAGATTGCAACTGGCATAGGATTCAATTATTAAGAAGTAACTTTGTTAAAAAATCAAAACAAAGAAAAATGTCAGCAAATGACTTGAAAAACCATCTGTTTTGCTATAAACTGGAGTAATCCTGAAGAGAAAAATTATAGATTTGTGTACTTAAAAAAGAAATATGAGCAATGGAAATACACTTAGAAAACATATCAGATTTGGAGGACATTTGCAACAAATAAGAAAGGGGTGGTAATTACATTATCAATAAGAAAAACCTGCAGACACCCAGGAACATTATGGGAAAATAACATGAGCAGACAATTCACACAACAGGTGCTATCACTCATGAATAAACCTATGAAGAACAGTTGAAATGGGGTTTTGCAAAGAGGCACAAATTAAGTGATGACAAGATCACATCTTACGCCTTTTGAATTAGCAGAAATTTAAGAAAATAATAATTATTTCGGTTGGCGGAATGGTGGTGAAACTGCTGCATTCACGTGTGGCTTGTGGCAGCTAAATGGCTGATTTAGGAAGCAAATTTGATGAAGTAATCAGTAACCAGAAAATGTTCATTCTCTCTGACTCAATAATTCCCTCTTGAATATTTATCTGAGGGAAAAAAGAACTCTCAGGAAAAGTTTATGTTCTTCTATCACTAAATCTTTAACAGCGAACAAAAATGTACATTACATACATGAAGATTTAAATTGATAGAGTTAACTCTGATAAGGGAAAGGGAAATGATATGAAATATTTGGGCATGGTAATGGGGCTCAGTGCATTATGGTGCCTAGACTCTGTGGAGTAATATACATCTGTTAAAATAAAAATTATGATCACTATGTGGGAAATATGGATAATGGTGATGAAAATCAACAGGACACAGATCTGCAGCTGTGCTACAATTTTAGCCATATGAAAAGACACACATGCATATGGATCCAGACAGAAAGAGAACTCAGGAAAAAGGAAAACAGTTGGTATATCAGGGTCTTGGGACTTATTTCCATTCACCTTTGTCATCTCTTCTCAAAGATACAAAATGAAAATGACAATACATGCAGGCAGTCACAGGAAGGACTTCCACCCACAGACCATTGACCTCAGACAATGGTTTCTTTTGGGGGTGGGCAGCAAGTGCTCAGTGTTATGTAGTCTTCAGTTTTTCCTAGTCTGGAGAAAGAGTACTGGAGAAGAGAGTATGAAGTAAATTTTTTCTGCAATGGTTGGCAAAGGATGTCTCTGTGTGGGCATATTTTGCAGAGGTAGTGGGAGTGAAACAGGAGGCCATCTGGTAGAATGAGCTGTAGCAAATTAAGCTGCATATTATGAACATGAAATACCAAAAGAAAATCCAAATGCACTACACTTGGAAAAAGCCCAGCTGAGGCACTATAAAACAAGTCAACTACAGACTGACAATATGGCGCTCATAAGCGCAGACATGCCCATTATGAGGGGAAGCATCATTCAAGCCAGATTTTGCAGACCACATTGGATGTGGATTCCCCTTAGTGGGGGAGGAAATCAACAAATTATCCTTCCCCTACACACACAGATGCTTCAGTCAGAGCCATTTCTGTGACTATGGTAAATTCGTAATGACCTGAAAGGCACTTGCGTTTCACATTTGTCAGTGAACTCTGCCACGCACTCCAGGCAGTCAGAATTGCATCTGGATGTCGAGGCTGCTTTGCCTTTGCTTCCTCCTTCACATCCCTCCCTTCCTCCCCTACCGTCCTTCTTGTCTTCAATGTTCTTCTTCCCTCCCTCTTTCCATCTTTCCTTTGCCTTTCTCTTGCTTCATTCTCCTCACCCTTCTTTTAGTATTAAAATAAACTTTATTTAAAAGTGTTAAAAATATGAGTTCCGGGGCCAGGGAGATAGCTCCGTGGCACAAGTGCCTCCCTGGCAAGTGCAAGGTCGTGAGTTTGAACCCCGGTCCCAAAAAAAAAAAAAAAAAAAAAAAAAAAA
>PVJA010009262.1:0-61239 GCA_004027025.1 Myocastor coypus | reverse complement strand
ACACACACACACACATACATTATATGCTTCAAACGATTTGGCATTTTTGGAAAATGCAAAGCTATGGAGATAAGTACAAAGACAGTAGTTTCTGTGGGTTTAGGGGACAGACAGCAAAGTTGGTAGAAAACAAATGTTTCAAGCTACTGATTCTAGTAGACAATCTAATAGGGATTCATGTTCTGATATGTTTGTCAAAACCCATAGAATGTATAAATTATGAAACTATCTTAATGCCTTCTATGGATTTTTGAGTGATAGTGATATGTTTATCAGTTGGCAGTGGAGAAGTTTGCTGGGGTGAATAGACATAAAGAAAGAGGTAAATGTAAACTGTTAGAATTTTATGCTCAATTTTACTGTGAACCAAACATTGCTCTGAAAAATAGTTTAATGTGTTATGTTTCCCTGATTGGGACAGATTACCAGACAAAATACACTAAAAATAAAGAAAGGTTTGGCCCAAGGCCTTCAGGAAATTCATTTGACCCAGCAACAAAGCCCACTACGTGAGTTGAACTTCATCTATCAGACAGGCTCAGTGTGGAAAACTGCTGCAGAAGTCCATGCAGAGAGACTAGAGGCAACACTCATCCAGTTGATCTAGGAGCAGAACATCTTGCCAGAGTGGCACAACAGGCTCGCCTCCAAGGGCTGCAGCAGGAAGAAGTGGAGTTCAGCAGTCAGATTCAAACCAGACCCACCTGGGCAAGTTTGAACATGTAGATCCAGATCTTGTGCTAACGTAAGAGCTCTACCAAAGCTCTTTACCAAAGATCAAAAGGCAACGCTATACAAAATAACAAAGAGAAGGAGCAAAGTGTATAATTGAGCCCCAAGCCCATTGAGTACAAATACAGGAGACAATAGCATAGAAGAGATTTGAAATCACACACCTGAAATTTCTGAAATAATAGCATCCAAAGTAAAGAAACACCTACAGAAAGATATAGAGGAAATCAGATCAGAAATAATTTCTGAAGTAAAAAAAAAAAAGAAATGATACCTATAATAAAAGAAATATTAAGTACTTCTAAAGACACTGATTAAAAAATAGAGAACAGAAAAATGATGGAATCCTTGAATGAGCAACATAGGAAAGTAACAGAATTCAGGAAGCAGATTCAAAGTGCTATACAGGAACTTAAAACCTAAATCACAAGCCGGAAAAACTGTTTCAGTGAAAGTAAAAATAGATTTTCAGACCTTAAAGACACTATTGCAGCTAGTGAATGGGGTAAGAAAAGATTTCTTAATGACAACTAGGATGCAAGAAAAAAATAATTCAACATCTGCAAGATGAAGCAAAGATGAACAACATAAGACTAACAGACATCAATGAAAAAACCAGAGTTAATACAAGTGATATAGAAAGAATATGGGCAGAAGTAATAGCAGAAAATTTCCCAAATATTGTGAAACAACTTTACATTCAGATAACTGAAGCTTATAGAACTCCAAATAACATCAACTCAATTAAAACCACACCCAGATATATAATAATCAAAATTCCAGAAATTCACCACAGGAACAGTATACTAAAAACCACTAGAGGAAAAAAAACAGATTACATTTAAAGGAAAACTCATTAGTATAATGACAGATTTTTCTTCACAAACCATCAAGCCAAGAAGAGTATGGCACAAAGTATTTCAAGTTTTACAAGAAAACAAATTCTAGCCCAGTCTGTTATAACCTGCAAAACTCTATTTCAAATTCAATTGAAAAGTGAAATACTTCCATGACAAAGAATTTCTGAAGAATTTCATGATGACAAAGTCAATCCTATACAGACTACTAAAATATATTCTAAAGAGGGATTAAAATGACCATAACTCCATGAAGGAGAATTGAAAAACCCACCAAACAGGGCGCACAATTAAACACAGGAGAAAAAGAGGTATACAAAATCAGTCTTTCAACTGTTCTTTTACATATAGCAGCAGAATATGTCCATCAGCATATTCTACAAGTGGACTTCTCTTGTCCCCTATGGATCATGAGGCTGCCTGGGTATACACGGTTTATGTCAAGGAAATAGCAGTAGCTCAGTCCCATAAGTGGCACCTGGCCACCAGTAAGCATTACAGATACTGTCTGCATCTATAATACTAGAACTTTATGCAATATCCTATCCCCAAACTGTTAGAAGTTCTGGTCATATATTTAACATTCCAGTATTTATGTTATGTTTTATTCTTAGTAATTCTTTACTGCCATAGAAACTTTTTCTTAGTTGATATCTTTATATATATATTAACCTCTTCCAATAAAAAAGGAAGGTTTATTCTGGCTCATGCTAAAGGTTTCACTTCCTGAGCTCTACTGCTTGGGGGTCTGTTGGGGTAGAACAGCATAATAGGGACCCCACTGTAGAGCATAACTTCTCAGGTCAAAATGGAGAAGGAAGGAGAAATACACTGAGATCTCAGTGCCATGGTCCCTATGACCTGACTTCCTCCACTAGGCCCCACCTCTTAGAAGTTTACCAACATGGGTAATGTTATAAAACATATGAGCATCCAGTGCAAGTTTAAGATTCAAATTGTAACATTCTATCCCAAGTTATTAAGGTTCATGATGTAGTTATCAACTTAGAAGAATTGAGAGAGGTACACCAAACTAGTAAAGTATCTTTCAATTCAAACCAATTAAATTATTATCTGAGAGAACTGAAATGCCCATGACATTCTACTATGTACCATGGTGGGCTGTAATATTGGTGGGCAGTAGTACAATGGTAGCTCTAGCTCTGTCTCTCTGCCTTATCTGTCTCTGTCTCTCTGTCTCTCTCTCTGTCTCTGTCTCTGTCTGTCTCTCTGTCTTTCTCTCTCTCTCTCCCTCTGTTTCTGCCTCTGTCTGTCTCTGTCTCTCTCTCTCTGTGTCTGTCTGTCTCTCTCTCTTTCTGTCTCAGTCTCTCTCTGTCCCTGTCTCTCTCTGTCTCTCTCCCTCTATCTCTGCCTCTCTCTGCTTCTGTCTATCTCTGTCTCTGCCTCTCTCTCTTCTCTCTCTCTCTCTCTCTCTCTCTCTCTCTCTCTCTCTCTCTCTCTCTCTCTGTCTTTCTTTCTCTGTCTTTCTCTTCTCCCTCGTCTCATTAGGAAAATTTTTACTTATTGTATGTGGTCCTTCTACAAAATTTTCCATAGCTTAAAACTAAATATTCTCTAGAAAATACATTACACTAAATGTTTTTTATATATTGAAACATACATGTGACTTTGTATTATTTTAGTTAAGACAAAATGATGATTAGTCAAATATTTTAAAGATAAGTTTAGCTGATAGGCTGACACGTGAAGTGTATTCTCTCCAACTTAAGAAAAAGTAAAGAGATATTGGGTGGCCACTAGAGGGCATACAATATCTGCCATATTTTTCTTAAAGATAAGGACTTTGACTATGGAGGTAAATGGTGTCTATGAATACTACAAAGATGAAAATTACATTCTTTTATATGTTCTTATTGTAACTTTTTTTCTTTTTTCTTTTTTCTTTTTGTCTTTTTGAGACATGGTCTCTCTATGCAGTTCAGGCTGGCCTTGAGCTCACTTTTGTAGTCCAGACTGGTCTCGAACGCACATCAATCCTGCCTCAGCCTCCATAATGTAAGTTTTGACTTAATTTACAATTAAGTTTTGACTTAATTTAAGACTTTCAATTAAAAGATATTTTTCAAAGAAATTTCCATATTTAGAAATTATTCCCCAAGAACAGAACAAAATATTAAGTATAAGTAATATAATTAATTCTTCTATCAATAAACAAAGTTTTAAGTCTTCTAAAGGTAGAGGCTACCTTTGAATCTTAATGCACTTACTGTTTATTATATTTTAATAGTGAGTTTTACAATACAAAATATTTGTATTTGTGTTAGCCAGATTGGACAAATATCTGACATCAATCTCAAAGAAGGGAAAGCTTTTATTATCCTAAGATCTAGTGCATGCTTACTTGGCCTGTTGTTTTGGCTGGTGGTAAGGCACTATATGATCATACAAGTAGGTGACAGAACAAAAGTGATCACCTTGTGGGAGCTCAAAAGCAGAGATAGTGGAGAGGTCTGGGTTTCCAACGTCACCTTGACAGTCATCCCTGAAGTGACCAATTTCCTTTAATTATTCCCCTTCTAGAGGAAGTGCCACCTCCCTATAGTGTTACAGGCTGGTAAGCAACCCTTTTACACATTGGCCTTTGGGGAATATTTTGGAACCAAACTGTGACAATACTAAACTAAACCAAAGACTTAAGAGCTTATGATACAATTCACAGATGTCACTTTGGTGGATTTATACTGGGCTTAGAGTACAGTTAAATTATACTCTTAAGCATTTATATCAGGTGACAAACTTGTATATCAGAAGCAAGATATGTATAAAACTATGTCTTCCATCTGTGTGATGTTTTGTGGGGAACTCACTTGAGATCTATTAACTAAACTTCAGTTTGTTGCTTCAGTTCCAGGTGCTGGACATCACAGCCTTTTTTTTTTTTTTTTTTTTTTTTTTTTTTTGTATTTTAGGGAAGGGTCTACAGGGTATTCCGGGTCTCACTACTAGATCAAACTCATAGTGATCCACCTAAACACAGCTTCCCAAGAACAAACCACATTCTTGATTAACCTGACCCTTGTGTCTTAGGTATATTTTCCTTTTCATGGATAGGATTGCCTACCCATTTCTTTCAAATGTAGTTTACACTAAACTAGATGCCCATTTGCATTTATTTTCAGAAAATATGATGAGTTTGAGGTGTTTGGTTTTAGAACTTGACAACAGACTACATTCACTATTAGGTTTTATATGCTATCATACTTCACAGATTTCAAACATGAAGTTACAGTGATTCTCCTTTTGTGTCAATCAGGAGTTAGGAAGACTGTATCACCTTTGCAAACCTTTCCTCAATACTCTTCTTCCACAAGTGTCTCAAAGTTCACTTTGATTGCCACTCCTAGGTAAATTTTTCAAGGCTTTACATGTCAGTTACTGCAATCCCTTCATAATTTGTATTTCCTACTCTGTTTGCTTTTGGAATCCCTTTCTGTAAAGCTGACAGATCAATTTTATTTCAATAATGGTTTTACTATGCTACCTCTATCTAGTGGTTTTATATACTACCACATTAATGTGAAAGCCACCTCAGACATAGAAGCTATCATAGAAGATGAGCCCAACCAACACATCAAAATTTCTTTGCCTTTGTTTTTTAAAATGTGTTTTTATCAAATAAGGCATTATTTTTGCATTATTTTTGTTTTAACAAAGAGGTAACTTTCATATCATAACAGTAGCAACTTGAAATTTTCTAATTTCTTTAATGTGTTTGGTTGTTGCAGAGGCTCACTACACAGCTTGGACTCAGAGTAATGCTTCTGTTTTTAGCCTCCCCAGCACTGGGATTACAGGTGTACACCACTACCCCTGGACTCTGCAGCCAACTCAGCCCACGCTGGGAGCAGGGCTGGAGCAGCATATGGTGCCAGGCATTGAACTATGGTCCCTGTGCTTGCCTACTCTTGCCAAAGCAGGTACTTTAGTCCACTGATCTAACTTGCTGGCCCTAAGATTTTCCAATATTCACATATTTTAACCTCTGATTTCTCTAGAGTTAACTCATTCTTCCTATGTTTGGTATTTTCTGTATTACCATAAAGAAAAGCTCCAAAAAGGCACAATCATTGTGAGATGATGGTGTCTACTGTGGAGTCATATTCAAATTCACTTTTATTTTTTTCACTCTTGGTCATATTTAGGTCAATGAATCACAGTAGAAGCATTTGGCAAACTAAAACTATCCCCCTGATGGTAGCATATTATAATTTGGACGTTTTATGTTCCCAAAGGTCCATGAATAAGTGGCCTAGAGTGGTGATGTAGGCAGATGTTGCGACTCAATAATGCAAAACCAGATAGGAGATATTCAAGCTATTAGGAGTATGGTCTTGATGGGGACCAGAGACCAAAGTCCATCAACTTGTCCCCACTTCCTGGCTCATGTTAGTTGTCTGCTTTGATATGCACTTCCCCTTATTGTAATCAAGAATAGTCATTAGAGCTCCAAAGAAAATTGGGTCACAAATATTAGACTGGAATCTCTAGGATGATTAGCTAAATATACTTTCTCATTTCAGAAGTTAACTTCATCAAATATTGCATGGTAACACTGCAGGGCTGACTAATATAATATAGTACAGAAGAGAGCATACATGATGCAGTCAGAGCTCTGGGTTTGAACCCTTAGTGTCCTATCTACTAGCTATGGAACACTGGGAAAATTTCTAACCATTCTAAAACTGAGACAAAATAATAATGAATTCCCAATTGCAAAGATAGCAGGGATTATACAAAGTTTGAAATGGTAAATGATAAAAACAGTTTATTCTCAAACTTAATTATTATATTTCTATCTCTGTCATAATAAACAACCATGGACTTGTGGCATATAGCAATATCTGTTGGGAGCCAGTGAAGCTGGAAGGTAGTCTTATGTATGAGACCACTGTGGCAGGACAAGGCCACAGTGCCTAAAGCAGTCAGGCTACTTCAGTCCTGAGAAAAGCATCCTGCACTGGTGAATGTCAGCTATTAGTCACTAGGCAACCTTGTGTCATATGATGCTAACTTTGCCCTCTCCTGTTGGTTTGGGGATCATCTGTCAGTCAAGCAGAGGGGTCACCACCTGACCAAGCTCTTGTCTTCTTGTCTATCTTTTCCTCATTTCTGCAGCCATTTCTCCCAGGGATACCCAAGATGCCAACCATGTGTCTACATTTGGCACAATAGAACACTCAGTAAGAGATAAGTGGACAGTGGGATCAGGGAAGGGAAGGGAATTGGTTAGAGCCAGTAGTCAGCACAGGTGTGCATTGGTACTGAAACATCAGCTGTGAAATATTGGGACGGAGGTTCATTTGGGCCAGAAATTGGTACATTAGGGCCAATTTCTGTTTCTTACCATCTGTCTTTTATTTCTCTCCTTATCTACATTTTGGGTGTATTTCTTTGAAACAGTTTTACACTTTCTGATGTGTATAATACTTGATGTTCTTACCAGAAATGACTTGGAGTCTTGACGTTTTATGTAAACTACTTTTAAGTGAATGGTTTTATTTATTTATTTATTTATTTATTTATTTATTTATTTATTTTTAATGACTTTTAATAAGAAATGTAAATATGATAGTTTTACAGCACATTAGTAGTACATTCGCAATAATTACACATTGCATATTGTTCTCACAATAGGAATACCAAGCACAGGGTGTGGGCATGATATATTTTCTAATTGATATTGGTAAGGAAAGAAAAAAAAATTTTTCTCTTTGAACTGAGAGGAAGTAGATATATACATGGCCTAATGTTCCATAATTGCAGTGGATTACCAGTGAAACTGGCAATGTTGGAGGTTGTTGATTTAAGCCTCTCATGGCTCATCATACTAATCTAGTTCTGCGTTTTATGCTTTGTAATTAAGCTTTTCCACTGGGTGATCAAGGGTGAGTTAAAGCAAGACCTGTATAACAAAACATTCATCTTTTGTATCTTCCAAGATCAAATACCCTCAGGATTAACTTTGGAACCATGTACAGTGCTTTGTAGAACTGTTGTCAGTGTCAGACTTCAGGATGAGTCATGGCCATTGCTTGACCAGTTTGCTCTATGTGAAAGCATGGTTTTCTCTGGATGACCCACCTTAGACACACTATAGTTGATTTAGCCCTTTCCTCTGAGGTCCCATAATCTCCTTGACCAGAAAATTTGGGACACCTCTGAGTTATAGGATATTACAGCACAGGTTCCCTTATGTCTTCAATCCTTACCAACATTGAAGGGCAAGGGCCAAAATATTGGCTATCCTCATAGCCCTTCTTTTTCTCCAATTTTTGGTATGTTAACTTACATTCTCAACCCTCCCGCAGAGAAGCTTCATGATACTATTACTCTATAACATAAGTAATTGAGCTTAACATCACTGGCTTTCTGAATATCAAACATCATTGACTTAAGCCAGGCGTGGTGGCGCACGCCTGTAATCCCAGAACTCGGAGGCTGAGGCAGGAGGATCGATGTGAGTTCGAGACCAGCCTGGGCTAAAAAAGTGAGCTCAAGGCCAGCCTCAACTGCATAGCGAGATCCTGTCTCCAAAAGAAAAAAAAAAAAGAACAACAACAACAAAAGACATCTTTGACTTAGCTTGAAATTGATATTTTCTGACAATCATTAATATTCTAATAATTCTCTATAGAACGTGATAAAAGCAGGTACACATTTTCACGCATTTAGAAATTCAAAGATGTACAAAATTGTAGCCTGTTAAGGCTATGGCATTTTGCCGAGTTTCTTTACTTTTGTTTGTTTGTTTGTTTGTTTTGTTTTGTTAACCAGCCATCTACTTGAGAGAGACTATAACAGTAACTGGGTTTACACTGGGAGCAGTACACATCAAAAAGATGAGAATAACATGCACTCCAAGCATAGTTTTAGCATGGCATGGTGCTATGATCAATATGATGAACTTTTTCAAGGTTCTTAAGACCAATATCTGATTCATCCTGTGTACATAAGTGCATGGTTTTGCTGCTGCGATGTTCTCTCTCTTATCTGCTTCCAGTCACTTCGTTGCTTAATCCATAACACATTCAGCTGTGTTATGTCCTTAATTACTTATTTCTTCTTTAGAGATCTTGCACTAGAGATACTATACAATATTTACACATGTAGTTCTGGTTTATTTCACTAATGAGTACATGTTCAATATACGTCTTTTTATATATGAAGTCTTCCAGCTTATCCTTCTTTATAGCTGAGTAATATTCCATTGTATAAAAATACCATATTTTTTTCAACCATTATTCCAATGATGGGCATTTTGGTTGTTTCCAAAATTTGGCTATTATAAATTGGGCTGTTATGAACATAGGTGCACAGATATCGCTATGGTAGGATGTTTTCAGTTCTTCTGGGAAAATTCCCAGTAGAGGGATAGCTAGATTGAATGAGATTTCCAGTTCTGGTTTTTTAAGGAGCCTCCACACTGCTTTTCATAATGGTTGCACCATTCTGCATTCCCACCAGCAGTGGAGAAGGGTTGATTTTTTCCCACAGCCTCTCCAACATTTGTTGTTGGTTGATTTCTTTATGGTAGCCATTCTTTCTGGGGTGAGATGATATCTAAGTGCTCTTTTCATTTGCATTTCATGAATGGCTGTTGATGTGGAGCATTTCTTCATGTATTTATAGGCATGCACAATTTCTTTCTCTGAGAAGTGTGTGTTCATCTCAGATGCCCATTTCTGGATTGGATCTTTGAATTTTGGAACTCTAATGGTTTGTAGTTCTTTATAGATTCTAGATAGAAAACTTTTCTCTCAATACTTATTAGTTAAAATCTTTTCAAAATTTGTGGGCTGTCTTTTCATTCTGTTGGCAATTTCCTTTGATGTGCAAAAACTTCTTAGGCAGAGGAGGTCCCATTTGTTGATGCTTTCACATGTTAAACGTGCATTTTGATTTTTGTCCATGAACTTTTTGCTTACTCCAATATCTTCAAGATTTCCTCCAACTTTCTCCTCCAGGAGATTCAGTGCTTTCTTTAATATTTAGATCTTTAATCCATTTCAACTTTAGTTTAGTGTATGGTGATAGACTTGGGTCAAGTTTTAGTTTTTGGCATGTAGAGAGCCAGTTTTTCCAGCGCCATTTGTTAAAGAGGCCATCTTTCTTTCCAGTAAACATGTTTGGCCCCTTTGTCAAAGATAAGGTGGTTGAGTGTGTTTGTATTTTCTTTTGCACCTTCTAATCTATTCCATTGATCCTCAGGTCTATTCTTTTGCTAATACCATGCTGATTTTATTATTGTAGCTTTGTAGTATAACTTTAGGCCAGGAATTGTAATGCCTCCTGCCCTACATTTGTTGCCCAGAATTGTCTTTGCAATTCTGGGTCTTTTTTGGTTCCAAATAAATTTTAGGAATGGTTTCTCCAAGTCTGTGAGGTATCTTGATGTTATTTGGATAGGAACTGCATTAAATCTGAATAACAATTTAGGGAGTGTGGCCATATTCACAATGTTGGTTCTTCCTAGCCAGGAGCAGGGAATATTTTACATTTTCTGAAATCTTTTAGGATCTCTTTTTTCAGAGTAATGTAGTTTTCATTGAAAAGGTGGTCTTTTACTTCTTTAGTTAGATCAATCCCTAAGTACTTCATTTTCTTCGGTGTTATCATAAAAGGTATTGCTTCTCTAATTTCTCTCTCAGTGTGTTTGTTATCTGTGTAGCGGAATACTACTGACTTTTCTGTGTTTTCTTTGTAACCTTCTATGCTACTAAATTTTTGTATTAATTCTAGAAGCTTCCTAGTGGAATATTTTTGAGTCTTCCAAGTAGATTATCATATCATCTGCAAATAGTGACAGTTTTACTTCTTCTTTACCTGTTCTTATTCCTTTTATTTCACTTTCTTGTCTAATGGCTGAAGCTAATAACTCCAGAACTATATTGAATAGGAGTGGTGATAGAGAATATCCTTGTCTTGTGCCACATTTGGGACTAATAGACTTAAGTTGTTCCCCATTTAGAATTATGTTAGCTGTTGCATTGTTGTAGATGGCTTTCATCAGGTTGAGGTAGAGGCCCTCTATTACAATTTTCTGTAGTACTTTGAACATTAATAGATGTTGAACTCTGTCAAAGGCCTTTGCTGCATCAATTGAGACAATCATGTGATTTTTGGCTTTGGCTCTATTGATACAGTGTATTGCATTTATAGATTTGCATGTATTGAACCATCCTTGCATCCCTGGGGTGAATCGTACTTCGTCATGGTGTATAATCTTCTTCATGATTTGTTGTATTCTAGTGTCAAGGATTTTATTGATGATTTTTGCATCTATGTTCATCAGAGAAATTGGCCTATAGTTTTCTTTTTTAGTTGCATCTTTCTCTGGTTTTGGTATCAGTGTAATACTTGCCTCTAGGAATGATTTTGGTAGGATTGCTTCCTTTTCAATTTCATTGAAGAGTTCGAGGGGTGTTGAGATTAAGAATTCTGTAAATTTCTTGTAGAATTCGGTGGTGAATCCATGAGGTCCTGAACTTTTATTTGTCGGTAGGTTTTTTCTTTTTTTCTTTTTTTTAATTACATTTGGTATTTCCTTGACTGTTACTGGGTTGTTGAGAGTTTTTAATCTTCTTGAGTCAGTTTTGGTAATTTATACTTTTCTAGGAATGTGTCCGTTTCTTCTGTGTCTTCAATTCTGTGACAGGAAAGATTCTCGAAGTAGCTATTATGATCCTCTGAATCTCTGTTGGGTCTGTAGTAATTTTACCCTTTTTGTTCCTTATTGCTTGAATTTGAGTCCTCTCCTCTTTTTGATGAGGTTAGCTGGGGGCTTATCAATTTCATTTAATCTTTCAGAGAATCAGCTTTTTGATTCATTAATTCTTTGTATTGCTCTGTCTCAATTGAATTAATTTCTGCTCTAATCTTTATAATTTCCTCCCATCCCTGGGCTTTGAATTTCGTTTGCTCTTCTATTTCTAGTGAATTAAGGTGCTCCAGGAGAGTATTTATTTGTTCTCATACTGTTTTCTTAATGTGTGAGTTCAGGGCTATAAATTTCCCTCTAAGAACTGCTTTCATTGCGTCCCATAAATTCTGGTAGTTTATGTTTGAATTTTCATTAAATTCAAGATATTGTTTAATTTCTTGTTTAATTTCATCTGTAACCCACTGGTGGTTGAAAGAGAGTTGTTTAATTTCGATGTATTTCTGGAGTTCTTGTGGTTGCTGTTGTTGTTTATTTTCAGTTTCATTGCACTGTGGTCCAATAATATGCACGGGACAATTTCTGTTTTTTTGCATATACTTAAACATGGACTTTGTACTAATATGTGGTCTATTTTAGAAAATGTCCCATGTGCAGCTGAAAGAAATGTGTATTCTGAAGTGGTTGGGTGGAACACTCTGTGTATGCCCACCAGTTCCAGTTGTTCCAAGTTCTGGTTCAGTTCTGCTAGTTCTTTGCTAATTTTTTGTCTATTTGACCTATCTTTTTCACATAAGGGGGTGTTGATGTCTCCTGCTAAGATTGTGTTATTGGATATTAGATTTTTCATGTCCGTTAAGGTTTGCCTTATATAATGTGCTGCTCCTGTGTTGGGTGCATGCATATTTATGAGTGTTAACTCTTCATCTTAAAGTTTTCCCCTAACCAATATGTAGTGGCCTTCTTTATTTCGTTTGATCAGTCTTGGTTTGAAGATTAGACTGTCTGCAAACAGAATTGCTATGCCTGCTTTTTTTTTTTTTTTTTTTTTTGAGGTGTTGGAGCATATAGTATTGTTTTCCATCCTTTCACTTTTAGCCTATGAATTTCTTTATGAGGTAGGTGCTCTTCTTGTATACAGCATATTGTTGGATTTTGCTTCCTTATCTGCTCTGCCAGTCTATTTCTTTTAATTGGAGAATTTAGTCCTTTTACATTGATGGTTATAATTCAAATATGTTGATTTATGATTCACATGACATTTACTTACTACTGTCTACCGCTTTTTCTCCTGTGTTTAATTGAGTAACCTATTTGGTGGGGTATTTCTGTTCTCATTTCTTCAGTTTGAGTCGTTTTGTTACCTCTCTAAAATATTTTTTCATTATACTGATAAGGGTTGGCTTTGACATCATGAAATTCTTTAGTTGTTCCTTGTCATGGAAGTATTTCAGTTCTCCCTCATACCTGAAAGAGAGTTTTTCCGGGTATAGCAGTCTAGGCTGAAATTTGTTTTCATGGAGGACTTGAAGCACTCTGCTCCACGCTCTTCTCGACTATATGGTTTGGAAAGAGAAATCTGCTGCTATTCTGATAGGTTTTCCTTTAAATGTAATCTGTTTCTTTTCTCTAGCAGCTTTTAGTATACTATTCTTTTGCAGACTTTCTGGAATCTTGACTATTATATGTCTGGATGTACTTTTAGTTGGGTTGATGTTATTTGGGGTTCTGCATGCTTCAGTTACTGTATGTCTGATTGTTTTTTCATCTTTAGCAAGTTTTCTGCTATTATTTCTGCCATATTCTTTTTATATCATTTATTTTAACTCCTTCTTTCTCACTGATTCTTATTAATCTCACACTGTTCATTTTGCATCATCTTGCAGATGTTGAATTATTTTTTCCTGCATCCTTGTCGTTTTTAAGAGATCCTTTCTTATCTTTTTACTAGCTGCAACAGTGTCTTCAAGATCTGAGATTCTATCTTCACTTTGGTTCATATGGTTTGACAGCTTCTGATTGAGATTTTATTTTCTTGTATATCTCTTTGAAACTGTTTCATGCAACCTATTTCTTTCCTATATTGCTCATTCAGGGAGTCCATCATTTTTCTATTCTCCTCTAATTTTTTATCAATATCTTCTTTAGTAGAACTGAAGTCTTTCACTATAGTTATTCTTTCTCTCTCTAGTTCAAACATTATTTCTGCTCTGTTCTCCCCTACTACTGATGCTATTGATTTATAGAGGTCTTTGTTTTTAACTTCAGAGGTTGTTTCTGCTCTGGTTTCTTCTATGTGTTTCTGCAGCTGTTTTTCCACTTCATAGTCTATTTTTTCATGCATTTATTTTTTTACTTCACGTGTTCTCTCTGATCTAAGTTGCTCCATACGTTTCTGCACTTGCCTTTCATCCTCGGCTGCTACTGACTCAGAGATTTCGTCTGTATGATTCCCATTTTCTTCCATGGTAATGTTTCACATATTTGTTTTGTGTGGACTTGGGATCTGGAATTGGATCTTGCTCCTTCTCTTTATCATTTTTTATAGCAGTGATCTCTGTACCTTGGTGAACTTATACAGTTAGCACCTATAGGAATTTGGGTCTGGATCCATCAAGCTCGTTCCCCTCTAGAGGTGTTTGGCTGCAAGTTGGAGCTCAGCCCGCTGGCTACCTCGAGGCCCTGTGGGTCGGGACAGTAGTCAGCCATATGGATGGGTGGAATCTGAGCTCAGGTTGTTGATGAGTCAGCGAATGGATCAGGGCTGAGTCTGCTGCTTGGCCCAGTCAGGATGGCGGCGGAGTCAGGATGGTGGTGGAGTTTGGGGGTGATGTATCAAGTCTGGGACTGGGGCTTGGTCCAGGTGCCGCGTGGCTAGTCGAAATTGCGTGGTACTAGGGCGGGCTGACAGGGCGAGTCTGGGAGCTGGGCTTGGTCCCAGGGACATAGGACCAGTCAAAATGGCTCACGGTTTCAGGGTGGGCAGACGGGGCAAGTCCGGGAGCTTTGTCCCGGCACCACACTACTAAGCTTAATTTTATTGCCACTTTTAATTTCCTCCTTCTATGTAACATGACTTATTCTCAGATTCTAGTATTTAGGCACAGATATGTTTTGGATGATGGCATTTTTCTACCTTTCACAGGCTATCTTATGGTCCCTGGATATTCATATTCCATTCAAAATGCACTTATCTCATTTTACTCCCTGCCAATCTTAACTAAACACATCAATTCAAATTTCAGTAGCCACCAAACTTTCATTGACTCAAAGGTGTCAAATTTCAGCATCTAAATCTTCCACAGGTACAAACCAGCCTCTAATTATAATTTGGCCTGTCATAACTGACTTGAACTATAAAAAAAGTGTGACTCAAAAACAAGTTATCTGTAATCAAAATAAGTAGTAGACAAGCAGTATGGAACAGTTTATAAGTAATGCTGAAAGAGACAGTGACAAATTCCTATTAGCTTGTACATAGCCTACGCTCTATCCTGGGAAGTTATTCATCTTTCCTATTGATCATTTAATACATTTTGTTGGGCAATATTGGATAATATTTGATAAAAACTTATAACCATGAGAAAAAGAAATGAAAGCAGACAGAAAGACAGAGATAAAGAGAATGAAAATAAAGAAAGGCATCACTGGTCTCAAGGAATTTTACATCAACTAGTCAAGTTTTATTTTTTTTCAAGTACTAAAAACAACCCTCCAAAGCTTATGGCTCTACCTTCTAGACTTCTCAGACTTCCATGTGAGTTGCCACTACTTATTATTAAACAGTGGAACATTTTGGGACTTTGGCAAGACTGAAGAAACTGACCATTTGGCATGTTTGCCAAGTAAATCTTCCCCTTCCCCTTTTAGTCCAAACTAGCAATGTTTCTGTTTACCGAACATTGTGATGAAGCTGCAGTGTATGCTATGCCTGATCTCTTTAAAGAGTTCTCTACGTGACTGTAGATTCTATTGTTTGTCTCCTGCTGAAATATGGGACCAAAGCTGACCCATTATATGTTTGGCTGTTCCTGAACAATATGCACCCTTGTCATCAAACTTTTCATTTTAGCATCTTCTGTAAATAGAATAAGCTGAAATTTTCATTAAATACAAAAAGACCTGTGTTCTCCTTGTATATCCTCACTAGCACATATCTGTATTACTCGTCCATTTAGTCAAAGTAAACATCCCTTTTCAAATTTTCTTTTTATTAGAATATATTTGCAGTACCTAATCATTACAGTCCTCATGGACAGTTAGTACACATATATACCATATTCATCTCTTCCATTTGGTCTCCCTCTCTTTCTTCGTCTATTGCTATATGTGAAAGATCAGACTTCTTAAAACTTTTTGTCTTCCACCTATTATCTAATTCAAAAGTCATTTCCACATTTCACAATATATCTAGTACTGCAGCATTCAATTTCCATTAATGGATTATGTGTCAGCTAGAATTCAACCAGAGAAGCAGATCCAGTAATATATGTTAATATATACATGGAGACAGAGAAAGAGCAGGGGAGGGAGAGAGGTAGGAAGGGAGGGAGGGAGGGAGGGAGGGACAGAGTGAGAGAGAGAGAGAGAGAGAGAGAGAGAGAGAGAGAACAAAATTTCAAAATCTGGTTTCATGAACCATGTTTATGAAAGTGTGGGGCTGGCTAGACAGGTCTCATATCTCTAGAGCAGAATTGGGGCAAGAGTGAACTGCAGCTGGTTTTAGTCCACAGGAAGGATTTCTTATTTATCAGGAACCTTTAGCCACGCCTTCAAGGCTTTTCAATAGATTGAATCAAGCTCATCTGGATTATTTTAAATAATCTGTCTCACTCATGGACTTTAAGCAAATCTGCCAAATTGTGTAAGTATAAAAGATAATAATCACTAATATTCACTCCAATTCTGTACAATAGTTGATCTTTTCTTCTCTCTTTACCAGAAAAATGTAAAAATCAATGAAAACTATACTCTAATGCATTTTTCCTTAGTTTTTAATTTAAGGCATATGTTCTAAAACACAATATAAGCTATGAAATTGTGTCTTACTAAGTTATAAGAGTAAAATGTATCTTTACTCAAAATCCTTATGGCTAAGTACTTTATAAGTTGTTAAGCACTCTGTAAGCATCAAGTTTTATTTTTTCTATAATAAAGAATGAGGTAAAACAGATGTCTATTTAGGAGCAAGCCAGATGGTGAATATAGGTTATATGAGTCATAGACAGTCTCCGCTGCAGCTCTTCAGTCTACTATGACAGCATGAAACCCTCTAGCTGAAATTTCTAAGATCCACATGAATTCATTAATTCTACAAATATATTGAAAGTTAGAAAGTAAGAAAAGATCCTAAAATGCAAAAACCTTAGTTAAGTTTTCTCCAACATTAGAATTAAGGAACCAGAATATTCTAATATATAAATTATCTGTTGGGACACAGAAGTTTTAACTTGGTTTTAGATCAGATGGCTAATCAATAATTTAGATCAGAAATGAGCAAACTGAAACACATAGGTCAAATCTGACCCACCACCTAATTTTTGACACAATTCAACATAAATATGTGCCACCCTTGATTAATTTAACAGACAGATTTGGGCTTTATGTACTATTCATTATGCAGAAAAATGTGGAGGGAACATCTTCAGGGTTTCCTCCTTGGATTCATTTCCGTTTCTAGTCACTCTACACATTCTGTGTGATCATATGGACGACCTGACACATTCTTTGGCTTCTTTCATATAAACCACTAAGTCCTCAAATTTGAAATTATGACTACTTTCTGAGCAGCAGCTTTTTCTAACTTGGAATCCACTGAACATCTGCATTTGACAGTCTCACAAGTCCTAAAAGTATGACCCAGAAAATTGAGTCATCACTTCCAAATATGCTATTTTGTCTGATACTGTTTAGTTTACTAATAGTACTATAACACACTCACTTACTGAACCAGGAAATCTTGTACTCAGTCTTGCTGTTATCATATTTCCTACCTTATAAAAAGGTAAAGAACACAGTGCCTGCATATCACAAATCCATTGAGGTCCTTTGTTTATCTCTCTACTCTCATTACCTTTATTTTTGTCAAAATCATCATCTATCTTCAGTCTCACCAAATTGTCATGAAACATCGAACTGTCAAACCAGACCGGCACAAATCACGTTCTTCATTCAAGGTTGAGTAGTAAATTTGGTGAAATAGAAGTTCAAGATGCACACGTGATTCGTGGGTAGTCTGCGCTTTTTGGCTGTCTGCCCACCTCAGTCACCTGCTGCCTGGTGTAGAAACTTGGAAACACCAAGTGTGGTGACTGATACTTCCTTTGCTAATTTTTGAAATATTTAAGTTTTAAACACCTCTGCTTCATGTTCATGAGGGTTGTACACTGCCTAACACTCTATATAAAGTCACATCTCATTGATCCATAGATTCCATAAAAATTTTCACTACAGGAATTTTTAGTAAACATCATTCTCCTAGAAGAAGTTGATAACATTTAACAATTCTTTTAAAATGTATACAATTACTTTACTTACAAAGAGTTCCAGGTGGAAAAGAGACTTAACCACATCACTTGCCATTCCTATCAGGCTCCCACAGTACCCCAGACACTTCTCTGCATAGAGGGCTATATGGATCACTGCCTGTTCGGTTTCTTTGTCACTTACAGCATACTGGGTAATGGAAAATTACATTTTATTGTTCTTGTTTGTGCTCAGATGAGTTTGTTCAAAACCAGGAAATAAGGTATAGGATACTTGGAGTAAGTAGATTGTTCTCTAAAAATTAAGATGTTGCTATTGATGATAGAATATTGTTCAATAGCTGTATTGGGTTAAAGGAATAAATGCAGGTAACTGAGAGTAAGATTGGGAAAGATAAAAGTGAAATTAAATACATGTACTTTGCCTATCTCTTTTTTAAGACCTATTATGAAAACATAGGTTGTAACATACTGTAGGGGAGTGATAATTATCAACTTAATCTATGCTTTCCCTTGCCGCTGGCTTACGACCTTCTTCATTGTCATTTATTTAACATTGTAAACTTAAATGCTAATAAAACAATACACTGTAGAAATTCTAAATGAATGAATGTTGTTGCTAAAAATTGTGGGTTTGGGCCAGCCACGTAGTTCAGTGAACTAAAGCACCTGCTTAGGCAGAGCACAGTGGCTGAGACTCAATTTCCTGCATGCCGTGTTGTCCCCACCCTTGGACATGCTGAGATTATGATTAAGACTGGGCATGGTGGCATGGGGCTATGCTCCCGGCTCTTGGGAGGCTGAACACAGGAGAATCATTCCAAGTCTGATCTACATAGTGAAACCCTGTGGACCCTGTAGAGCCTGTACTAAATACAAAATAAAGAAGTGTTATGTATTTTTCTTTGTATCATGTTTTACTTTTTTTTTTTTTTTTTTTTTTTTTTTTTTTTTTTTTTTTTTTTTTTTTTTTTTTTTTTTTTTTTTTTTTTTTTTTTTTTGGTCTTTTTGAGACAGGGTCTCACTATGAAGATCAGGCTGGCCTTGAACTCACTTTTATAACCCAGGCTGGTCTCAAACTTACACTGATCCTCTTGCCTCAGCCTCCCAAGTGCTGGGATTACAGTCATGTGCCACCACGTCTGGCTTTATGTTTTACTTTGTGAACATGACAATAAACAAATTATCCATAATCTTTCTGTCATTTTTACTACTGTGTATAAGATCCTGTCTAGCTTCTGTTGTGAGAAGTAGCACTTGTCGAATCAACTGCATCCAGTTGTTTAGGAAAATGTCTACTTTAAAGCCTGAAAATTCATTATATTTCTACAACTGTGATGAGAAAAACACTTTTGTCCAAACTGTACTAAATATATAATTTGTAATAGAATTATAGACATGTTACTAAGTCTACTTTTTTTTTTATTTTATTTATTTATTTTTTTCTTGTTTCAGAACCTTTATTTGTTTATTCACTCATTTTTATGGCCGGCTCAGCCCACCCCGAGGGCTGGCACAGCATGTGGTGCCGGGGTTCTAACCGCGGTCCCTGAAGCCGCCCAAGCTTTCCCAAGCAGGCGCTTTAGACCACTGAGCCATCCTGCCAGGCCCCCACTAAGTCTACTTTGAATATTTACAAAATTCCGCTTGACCCCACACAGCATGTCTTTTCCATAGAAAATCTTTCAGGCATGACATTCCACCCTGGGCAATGCTTTTTTCATATCCTTATAATGAGGAAACACTAGTGGACAGACAATAGGACTAAAGCTATGAATTTTTCTTGTTTCAATATCATTAATGATTTTTGTCATTTGGAAAATGAAAACTAGTTTATTTCCTAGTATAATCATACTTTAAATTTAAATTCACTTTCTGCTTCAGAAAACAAAACCTTCCAACATGTTAAGCAAGAACAATCTCTACCCACGAAAAAATCCAAACCTTTCAAAAACGAAGGGGAAAAGCAGTTTGGCAACGTGCATATGAGCCTTTCTTTTGTTTGATCACGTTTTGTGCAAAAACCATGCCTTCTTCCCTGTAAGGTTCTGCTGATCTTTTCTATCTGTCATGGAAAAGGTTTGAATAGTTTTTAGGTTGTCACCATGAGTATCTCAAGTAAGAAATTCAAAAAAAAAAAAAAAAAAATCTACGTGATCTTGCCAAAAATTGACATGTATAACCCAAACTACTGTTTGATGAGCAGGTCAAACTCAAATATCCCAATTAGTTTTGTAGAGTGAAGGCAAAGCTATATATAATATTACTTCTGCACAGGATCTAAAGAGTTCTCCAAAACAAAGATGAGGAGTTCGATTTATGCCACCCAGGAGGCAGGTGGCAGGTTCACTGATTTCCACCACAGCAAAATGAATTGTAGTACATTGGTAAAAAGCATTGAAGGCCTATTGGGCAGAATTGAAAGTGCATACTGAAAGCAATAGTGTGGGCCCTCCAGGGGGAGAAAGAAGTACATGTGGATCTGAGCTTGGTGTATTTATCATGTTCCTTCAATCCTTACAGTAGCTCTTGTTAGTGTAAGAGACATCCAGACTCACTGAACGCTGATGCCTTTGCGACACTACTTTTTGCTTGAAAGTATAACTCTTTACAATAAATTCTGCATGAATACTGATACATCTTCCCTGGATTCTTTCATGAAGGGCATAAATAACAGAACACTAATTAAATAAAAGGCTTATTTCCAACTGTGTCAGGACCAAGTTTCCTGTTCTCCGTTACCGTGCTGATGCCTTTAAGTATATTATCCATTTTAAAATTGTATTATCTGCTTTTTCACTTTTGAGATGAATACCCTGTATAGTCTGAATATAACCACATGTTAGCTGCATAATTTTCAAGGTTTTTTTCTCAAGTATTCCATAGTTTCTGTCTTCACTGTGCCTATTGTTTCTTTTGCAGTGCAGAAGCTTTTAGCATAATGTAATCTCATGTCTATTTTTGTTTTTGTTTCATGTTCCTTGGAATCTTAGCCAAAAATTCTTCACCTATTCTGATGTCTTGAAGCATTCCCCCCTGATATTTTCCAGTACTTTTTAAATTTCATCTTTTAAATATTATAGTCTTCTATGCTATTATTCACCTAATTTTTTATATTTATTTATTTATTTATTTATTTATTTATTTATTTATTTATTGTCTTTTTGAGATAGGGTCTCGCTATGCAGTTCAGGCTGGCTTTGAGTTCACTTTTGTAGCCCAGGCTGGTCTCGAACTCACACTGACCCTCCTGCCTCAGCCTCCGGAGTGCTGGAATTACAGGCGTGCATCACCACGCCTGGCTTCTTTTGTTTTTTTAATTCCTTGAAAGCAAAGTAAGTTTCTATTGTTTTCCTTTAGTGTATCACTAACTCTGGATGATTATGAAGCATTTGCACTACTCAGAGGTACCTGAACAAGATAATGACTTGTGCTGAAATTCAGGGTGGCCATAGGAAGAACTATACTCACCACAGGAAAAGTGGGGGGGCTTTCGCTAAGTTGTGAAAGGCATGGAAGTGCCCCACTATGATGCTCCTTAGTATAAAGCTTAGTGTAGCTCATTGCAGTGACCTGAGTTTGTCTAATTTCAGAGTCCTCTGAGACAAACACGAGTTTTGGGTCTCTCTCTAAGCTGGCAACCTCAGAACAGCATGTTCTTGAGGAATAGGGACAAAAATTAATACATAGAAAAATGAAGAAAAATGTATACAGTGAAGCAAGAATAGAGTCGTTTCACAAATATAACTTGAGGAAAAGGTAGAGAACATTCTGTTGGTTTTATGTACAGGAGATGATGCCAAGGATGATAAGAAGGGTGCTTATTAATTCACTTCTTTCTTTTAAATTTCTACTTTTACTAGAATGCAAAGAAACAAATGAACTTGACTTTAAATGTTTTAATGAAAACCTTCACACTCTAAATGTATAGAGACATTAATTACTGAAAAGAAATCTTACAGAGCAATTAAAACATATTTTTAATTAAAGAGGTGAAGAATATAAAAGATAAAATAGATGATGTAAAATCAATTTAACCTCAATGTTAAAAGAGGAAATAATATTTAGTTTTCACCAAATGTATGTTTTGGCTAAGTTCACATATTAGTGAAATTTGATAGAAGGCAAGTATTTTATGCATTTGCAAATTCACCTGGCTGAGAATCAAAATAAATTTTTGTTTAAATTTGGAAATTTAAAATCCATGTAGTGGGGCATCCACTTACCAGCCTTCACTTAGATCACTGAATAAACATTTTATAAATATGTATGGTTGATTAACATTTTTATAAGCTTTGCAAACAGTAAAGAAATTCTAGATTATCCAAAATATAGAGAAAGTTATTCTTGATCTTAACTTTACTTACAATATTTCTGCCACTATATAAAGATACTTTTTCTAAGAGAATCTTAGATTACATCCTATGTAATTAAAAAAAAAAAAACCTTTATTTATTTATTTATGGCCGGCTCAGCCTGCCCTGGGGGTGGGGCTGGCACATATGTCATGCTGGGGATCGAACCATGGTCCCTGCAGTTGCCTAAGCTTGCCTAAGTAGGTGTTTTAGAGAAATGAGCTATATCACCAGCCCCTACATAAATTTGCTAAGTTTGGAGAAGACTCTAATAAATGTTACTTCTACATTTGCAGTGAGAATGACTTTTAAGGCCACTTGATACTTTAATATTTGTCACTAGAATATCTGCGAAGACTGTCGAAAGAGTAGTATGTGGAAAAAAGAGTGTACTGGCCAGATAGCTCAGAGGACCAAAGTGCCTGCTTAGGCAAATGCAGGGACCAAGTTTGATCTCGAGCATGACACACTGGCCCTGCCCCTATGCCACGTGCCTCTAAGCCTGGCACTTGGGAAGCTGAAAAATGGAGGATACCTACAAGTGCAATCCAGGTAGTGAGACCCTGTAGACACTGTACTGAATACATAAAAAAGAGAAATATATATGATTTGCACCATTTGAAAAGCTGTTGTAAAAAGTGATTCTTTACAAAAAAAAAAAATAATAATAACATTATAAAAAACAAAATCTCCAGTATAATATGTCAAGGGCTGAATGACTTGGAAGCCTTTATTATCCCTTAAGGATAAGATTGCAGTTTATTAGCACTGAGTAAGAGAGAACTGGATTGAAGGGCTAACTTTTCCTTTGACCTTCCTTTGATGTTCCATTGAGGACCACAACCAAACTGCAATAACCCTGCCAGTAAAAAATAATTAAAAAAATACAAAATTGGAATACATAAACTTTCTTTATTTATATTTATTTATTTATTTATTGTATTTTTGGGAAGGGCCTATGGGGTGTTCAGGTTCTCACTACTGGATTGAACTGGTAGTGATCCCACTGTTTACAGCCTCCCAAGAGCCGGGATTACTGGAGCAGGCTATCATTTCCAGTCTCCATTACTATTCAGCATCATTCTCCAGGGGTGGGGTTGGCAGGGCAGGCTTGGAGATTGAACCCCTGGTCCCTGTGCCTTCGTGCAGGTGCTTTAATGGAATACATATTCTAATCTGCTATTCATGTTTCTCAGATCAGCTTCCAATGATGCTCCCATTGGCTGAACCGAATTACAACTCAGAGAATTTGTTACCTTCGTTCCTATAGTTTGCTACTCAGTAAACATGGTGAAGAAAAGAGGAGCCTAGATCCTTAGGAAGAAATGAAAGACATCTAGCATGTGTATTTAGGACGAAGTCCCTTCACTCTCCTCTCGTACTGTCTCTTCCTCACAGGCTTTTGATCTTTCTTCCTTCCTTTCTTTCTTTCTTTCTTTCTTTCTTTCTTTCTTTCTTTCTTTCTTTCTTTCTTCCTTTCTTCCTTCCTTCTTTCCTTCCTTCCTTCCTTCCTTCCTTTTTTCCTTCTTTCCTTCTTTCCTTCCTTCCTTCCTTCCTTCCTTCTTCCTTCCTTCTTTTTTTAAAATGTATTTAGTGCAGGGTCTACAGGGTCTTGCTGCACAAATCAGATTCATAGTGATCCTCCTATTTTCAAACTCCCACTCACTGAAATTACAGGTGCACGCCACCACATCCAGTCTCAGTCACCTCCTCAGGGTGCCTTGGGGGTGAGGCCAGCATGGCACGGAGATTGAACCCCTGTCCCCTGAGCTTTCCTAAGCAGGCACTTTAGTCCACTGAGCTATCCAGCTGGCCATTGGGCTCTTGGTCTTGATCTCTCTCCTGTCTCCTGTGTTATTGCATATGCAAATCAGCTCTCCAGTACTGGAAAACAAGACTGGACATAATAAATCTATAATATGAAAGTATTCTTTTGGAATCATTATTTCAGACACATTTGTCGACGTCTGCTAGCCACAGCAAGGATGTCACAGTGAGAGCACATGGCCAGACAAGCTACTAACTTCCTAGGAATCAGACAGTGCAAAAAGGAACAGGCACACACAAAGGTCCCACTGTCCCCTTCCAGAACACACTCCAGTGACCTCATGCCTCCCGTCAGACCCCATGTGCTTAGGGCTCTAGAACCTTCCAGCAGCACCGGGGCCTAAGAACCATACCTTTAGCACATGGACCTTGGGAAGAGACTTGAAATGTAAGCTATAGCAATGTATAATGCAATTTAAATGATTTAATTCTGTGTGTCATGTTACTGCTGTTGCAATAACGAGTTTGTTTTTCCTTTATTTCTTACTCAGCTAAAAATTCCTTTTCAAAGGTTAGTATTTTTCCCTAAAAGAATATATATATATATATATATATATATATATATATATATATATATATGAGAGGAAGAGTCTACAGCACCAGATCTACTAGATCAGACTCGTAGTGTTCTGCCTGTTTACAGCTTCCCAAGAGCTGTGATGATAGGCATGTACCACCATGCCCAGTCTCAGCTGCAAGCTCAGCGTGCTCCCCAGGCAGGGCCAGCACAGCAGGCCCAGGGATTGAACCCCCAGCCCTGCGCCTGCTTGCAGATCCTTTCATCCACTGAGCTATTTAACCAGCCTCCTAAACGTATATTTTTAAATATAGGAAGTTATTCATAATTTTCTTCTTCAGTAGCTGAGCAGCACTAGGGAAAAATAATTTAAAAATATTTAAAGAGCAATAACTTTAAATTGGGTCAAATTTTATGAAGCTTTTGTTAAGATTTTATGGAAGTCATACTTTTTAATACCATTAACCCTCAAGGTTATTAAAAATTTTCACTCTAAACTGTAACTTTATAACACTGAGAATAAATTTAAATGAATATAGAAATAAAGCTATTTCTACACAATAGTGAAAATTCACATTTATTTCTTTTGTAATATTGTTATTTTGGTGCTTCTTTCAAAATGGTAAAGGAGTTTTGATACTCTGCTAACTTCAGGACTTTGTAGTTCAAGTAATTTTGTGCTGCCAGTTGATATTTCAATATAGTATCTTGGATTTTATTAAATCTTAGCAGCAGGGAAGTATCAACAATTAGGTATATATATAAGTTGTTTCTAGAAAATCTTTTGCTGATTGTATCAGAACAGGGGAAAGTGCTTACATGTAGAGTCTTCTGACAGAAATAGATAATAATGCTTTTATCTTCCACTTTACAAAAGGAGGAAGAGAGTAAGCTTCCAGATACCAGTTCTACCATGCAGAAGTGATCAGGAGTCCTCTTAGCCTCTTTGTAGGATTTTGACCTTGATTTTCTTCTGTTTGACTACTCATCTATTAAAAGATAGTCAGTGGCCAGATAGTTTGACAGACTAAAGCACCTGGCTAGGCAGAGCACAGTGGTGGGGGTTCAATCCCTGGCCTTCCATGCCTATTCAGCCCCCATGGCACACTGAGATGGTGACTGAGACTAGGAGTGGTAGCACATGCCTGTAATCCCAACACTTGGGAGGCTGAAAACAGAAGAATCACAAGGAGTCCAATCTAGTAGTGAGACCTTGTAGATCCACTAAACCCTGTAGTAGTTTATTTTTTCGCAGTACCAGGGATCAAACTCAGGGCCTTGTGCTTGCTAGGCAAGCATTTATTCCACTGTAGTAGACCCTGTACTAAACACACACACACACACACACACACACACCTTAAAAACAAATAAGAGGGAAGTACTTCTGAGTATAAAAAAAAAAAAGCCCAAATCTCGTGCAGCTTTAGGGTGGGACCAGGACTATGAATCAGGTTTGAGATATATAGTACTGAAGCCCAGTGAGATATCCAAATGGAGATGTTGGTGTACTATTGAATTCAGATGTCAGGCACTATGGAGATGACAATTAAGATGCATGTATTTATCAGGCATCTGAATAAAAATGGTGATTAACTCTATAGTGCTGAACTACTTTTCCATGGGAGAATTTACGTAGTGAAAGTAAATAAGAGTTCAAGCACACTTTAAGATAGGTCATTTTAAAATTAATATGAATTAAAAATTGTATAAACACTTCTTTAAAGAGAAGAAAAATACAAATAAAAAACTCATCAGGCTAATAGACTATAATATTTAATACATTTCACATTGTTATCTTCAAAATAGTTAACATTCCTATTATTTAGTGTGAATATATCACTTCAAGAATTTATAAAGTAATTTTCAGTTAAAAAATAATCCAAAGTTTGAAAATACTTAGCTTAAAAGCACTGATGGAAAACTTAAATACAAATGGAGTAACAGTAAGTGGCTGTAAGTGATGTTATATCCACTTAATATATAGTCAATAAAATTCTGTAAAAGTAACAAGTGACACAGAAAATTAACTATTATAATATATTTTTAAAAAATAGATTAAGACAGTTTTACAAAGCACTGTACATGGTTCCAAAGTTAATTCTGAGGGGATTTGACCTTGGAAGACAAAACAGATGAAATTTTTTTATACAGGTCTTGCTTTAACTTGCCCTTGCTCACCTAGTAGAAAAGCTTAATTATGAGGCATAAAATGCAGAGCTAGATTAGTATGATGAGCTGCAAGAGGTTTAAATCAACAGCCTCCCACATTGCCAGTTTCACTGGTAACCTTATGCAATTATGAAACATTGGACTATGTGTACAACTACTTCTTCTCAGTTCAAAGAGAAGAAATTTTTGGTTTTTTTTCTTTCCTTACCAATATCGATTAGAAAATTTATCTTGTTTACACCCTGTGCTCTATATAACTACTATGAGGAGAATAATATGCAGTGTGTCAATTATTGCAAATGTACTACTAACATGTTTTGAAACTATCATACTGTTCTTATTAAAAGTAATAAAAAACACATTTGAAAAATAGATTATAAACTTACTGATTCAACCTGACCCTAACTAATTGTTATGGTTTGTATTTAGGTGTCACCCAAAATCTTATGCAAACATTGAGGCAGGCTTCTAGAGTTTGTGATTAATTCAAGATCCAATGCTGGGAGTATGGGTGTGAGTAACATTATTAATATGGGTAGGAGGGCTGTACTGGGCCTGGGGCAGATGGCCTGAGCGCAGTGTAAGGAAGGAAGAGAGGCTTTCTCTGCTGCTGCTGCCACCTCTGTTCCTATCTTTTGTTCTGCTGTTTTGCTGTTTTCCCCTTCCATGAGCAATTCTGCCTTGGAGGCAGCTGAGTATGAACTGAAACTTTCACAAATGTGAGCTAAATAAAGCTTTCCTTTCTTAATTCTGTATGTAGGGTATATTGTCCTAGCAATGACAGAAAAGCAACTGAGGTACTAGTTAAAAGGTTCACACAAAACAGACTAAAATGGA
Source organism: Myocastor coypus (assembly GCA_004027025.1). Classification (NCBI taxonomy): domain Eukaryota; kingdom Metazoa; phylum Chordata; class Mammalia; order Rodentia; family Myocastoridae; genus Myocastor; species Myocastor coypus. The sequence goes on along the minus strand of PVJA010009262.1, from coordinate 33,781 downwards.
ACTTGTGAAAATATTCCCTGTGTTTCTTTTGCAGAAAAAAGAATCTCCTTGCTACATTAAATAGCTCTAAATTTTTTGTAAAACTTCTTACCTCTTTTTAAATGTTATTACATTTTCAGTAGTCTTTCAGGTCATTGAAAGTATTTGTTTTTGCCTACATATGTTTTAGTAAGTACCCATTTGGCTAAAATAATGTATCTTTTTTCTTATAGCATTAATTTCAATGTGGTAGACTCTTCCGACTTACAGAAATTTGCAGGGACACCATAAGCAGATGAGTCAGTCTACTCTATTTTTATGACTACAGATGTTGGCACATAAATGGCATAGAATTCAAATGAAACCATCCATTATCAGAAATGTATTAGAATGATTGACAAATGTGATTAGATTTAATTTAGCATCATGAATTGTGAGGCTGATATGTGATCTTTTTTGCTTGAAAATTAAACTAACAGTAGAAAATAAAAACAGAAAAAGGATCCCATTATCTGAACCCCTGCATCTGTCAATATTATTAATGCAACTCAAAAGGATCTTTCCAAGTAATCTTAACATCCAATGACCCCAGAAGATTGTTTTCCTTAGTTTATTTTAAATAATTCATGCACTTTGAAAAACAACCAAAACCCTTGTACTGTGCTTAAATTGTGTATGTTTATTATTCAAAAGGAGAGAAACAATTTATTTTTCAGTCCAGGAAAAAATAATGTCACACTGATTGTCCATCATTAAAATTTATGCAGTTTTCACAACACTGAAAAACAAATCCAGGCTCTTAGTTCAATTGAATTTGGCATTTACTGTATTCCAGAAATACTCTGTGACCAGCTAAAGTGTTTACAAATAATGGAAAACATAAAGAAAATAATGGTATTGACTAAGTTCTTAAACCTTTAAAGCAAATCCAGTAATTTCATAAAACTTCCATATTGTCTGAGGATACATTTCAAAGTAAATAGATCAAGTAAATAGAAATTAACTCAACATTAATTATAGTGGATTAGATAAAACATTCAAATTTTGATGGGAGTAAAAAAGAGTTGCTAGAAAGCAATTTGTTTTCCTCCATTTCAATAATGATATATTGCATGTATGTAAGAAATCATACAGTTTTAAGTTCTCCAATTACTCATCCTTAATTATCTTGAGAGGATAAGCAGATTTCCTTCATGTTCTTCCCACTATGTCTTATGAAGAGTGCCATTTTCCGCTCAGTCCGTACACTAGGTGTTCCTGCTTCTGCTCCCTTAGTGGTAAGTGGAGTTGTAGTTGGGGCTGCTCTTACTGCTTGGAACCTCTTTTTGGTGATTCTATGCTAGAGTGCAGAAGTGGAGTCAAACAGACTTGCTCTACATGTTTGCTAACTGTGCAACAGAGGAAAAATTAGTGCTTGGGAAAGCACAACGACCCATGTTTTAATGCAGCAACACAAGGTTCAGATGTTGCCTGGGCAAGAGCAGCACATAGACTGGAGCATCAAAACTGAGATAGCACTATAGTTCTAAAGAGAAAGGAATGAAGAAATTGGGGGGCCACCCAAACAGCTCAGTGGATTAAAGCCTGTAAGCAGGCACAGGGGCCACGTATTCAATTCCCAGCCTGCCATGCTGGCCTTGACCCTGGGGCACACCAAGATGGCAATTGAGACTGGACATGGCGGTGTGTGCCTATAATCGCAGCTTTTGGGAGGCTGTGAACCGGTGGATCACTATGAGTCAATCTAGTAGTGAGACCCTGAACACCCTGTAGATTCTCCCCTAAAATAAAAAAAAATTAAGAAATCATCCTTGAATATTTTAAAACATATGAAAATACTATGAAAAATACATAACTACTGTTACTTTAAAAAACTAGCAGGAATTATTGTGGTTTATGTCTAGTTGTTCCCCCAAAGCCTCATGCAATCATGAGGTGGGGACTTCTAGAGTTTGAGACTTGACTGATGATCCACTTGGGGGGAGCCAGGGAGATAGCTCAATAGGATAAGTGCTAATCTGGCAGGTGCAAGGTCCTGAGTTTGATCCCTGGGATTATGTGTGTTAGTACTGATGGGATTATCAGTTTGAGTACAGCTGCAAGTATGGGTATGGTCTAAAGTGGATAGGCTGAGGCAGAGAGCCTGAATGCAATATAAAGAGAGACAGACAGACTGATATTGTTGTTCTCTGTTACCCTGGTTGGTCAGTTGCCATTTTATTGCTGTCCCACTGCCATGAACTGTTGCTCTCTGCCATGTGCCACTTAGCCTTGGAGCCAGCAGAATATGGACTGAACCCTCTAGTAACTGTGAGCTAAATAAACCTTTTCTTCCTTCATTTTCAGTGTCAGGTATTTGTCCGAGGAACAAGAGAAGAGTAACAAGACAGAATTTGGTATAAGAGAAGTGGGATTGTTACTGTGACTAACCTGACCATGTGGATTACAAGTTTTTGGGAATGGCTTCTGCGAAGAGATAGGAAATCTTTGGAGAGGTCTTCTACTTATGAAGAGCTGGAAAAGCTTCAGCTATTCTGAAGGGGAGATTCTGGTCAGAGCTTAGACCAGAAAACTGACAGAAGGCCTGCCTGTAAAGACCAGGCTGGGGGGTAACTGCTGGAAAAAAGGACAGCATTGGTTGTTAGATTCCAGATGATTTGTGCTATGATTTGGCTGAAAGTCTGTTGGAATTTTGCTTGTGCCCAGAGACTTTGCCTAAGACTGAGATTAAGCATGGCAGACTAATTAATCTTTCAAGAAATATTTCAAAGCAGCAACTACTGGGGAGGTGGCATGGTTGTTATTGGCAGCTTTTAGCATATTTATGTTGAAAATTAAGAGCAAAGAGCCAAGCAAGGTGATTTAAAATATTGAGAGTTTGGCCAGGAAGGAAGCACCAGGAGAGCTGTGGACTGCAAAGATGGAGCTGAAAGGATCACCATTGCTGGGAAGGAACCAGAGAATCAAAAGGATGGCCTGAGGGCATCACAAGAGACAGCAGCTCTCCGCCCTTTGCAGCCCCAGAATTGCAAAGGAGAGAGACTATGACTTGAGAAAAAAGCTGCAATGACCCAAGTATCAGAATGGCGGCAGCAGTCAAACAGTTAAAGCCAACTCATTCCCACAGTATAATTAGGCATTAAACCAGAGACAGGTTCCAAAATGGCGGCAGCACGGAGAATTCATTCCTCAGAATCAAGCTCAGAGTGTTCATCATTCCATGCACTCCACCCCTACAACCAAGAGAGAAGGAAGCCTGGCTACTGCTCCAGTTGGCAGCAGACCTTGACATGATCCCCATGGCATTGGTTTTAGGTTCATTCAGAATGCAAGAGTAGTTAGGTTAAAAAGGCTTCCACCTCAATTTCAGAAGTACCCCTGAGAGGGCAGTGTGTGAAGCAGAGAGTGAGAAGCCTATTTAGTGGAAACTCCAAAAGTTTGGAAAAGCCAGAAATGTGGATCATCTAAGGGAAACTGCAAAGAAGGACCAAAGCCAGTCTAAGAGAAAATCTATGGGAACTACCACCAAAAGTGCACTAAGAGCAGAGCTGCGTGGATCTCACAACTCAGTGCAGCCTGTTTCAGATACTCCAGTTGGAACTACGGGATTTAATGTTTGTCCTGCTGGATTTTGGACTTGTGTTGGTACCAGTGTTTTGTATTCCCCTGTTGTTTATAACTTCGTAATGCTTATCTTGTACCTTTGAACATTGGATATATTTAAATTTTCTTTTGTGCAGGAGTTCACAGTGAAGAGTTTGCCGTGGACCTTGGAGGAGACTTGGGACTTGAACTTTTCAAGAATGCTGAAACTGTTGGAACTTTGGCAACTTTTTTTTTCACAGTTTAATAAAATAACACTTTTATTGGTTACATATAATTTTAGCTACACTAATATATATTATAAACTTTAAGTATTAGATATAAATGTATTCCTATTTTACCAAGAATAATCTAGAACATGGCAGTATATTTACTGGGAATTACTGAAGTCCCCCACAGTCATTATGCATTTCATATAATTGGAAGTCATCACTGTTTAATTAGCACATGATACAGTAGTCACTGCTGCACACAGGTTACAAAAGAAATGAGTCATGTTCTCTTTTCCAGCAGGTGCTCCTTTTTTAATCACAGACATATCCCCCAAATTATTTCACTTACATAGTGTACAAACTAACTTGTTATCTGCAAGAGATTTCTCAACTTTCACTGTTGAAAGCTGGAAAGGGAGAAGACAGCAGTAAAATGCTGCTCTGGACTCTATTCTTTATTTTTTTTCTCTTTACTTTTGCCTAAAACCCCAACTTACAGTTAAAGCCAACTCATTCCCACAGTATAATTAGGCATTAAACCAGAGACAGAAAAGTTCAAATAGTTCGAGCAGATTTTGGCAAATCACAGAAATGAGAGCAGTGTCAGTGGCCAGGCCCTTGCCTGAGGGCTCTGTGGAGGAGCCAGGCTCACTGGAGTTTCTCATCTCCCTCTTCCACATCCTTCAGGCTGAGGACTTCCAGAGAACCTTTGCCTCTTGCTTCCTTTTTTATGAGCTCATCAATTTCTCAGAAGCAGCCCGGGTCAATGAGACACACCATTTCCAGCTGCTGACTGTAGTCCTCACTTTCTATAACCTTGATCAGCGGCTTCAGCTTTGTTTTTTTTTTTTTTTCCATCCTTCACGGGAAGGATGAACCGAAGCCGCGTGTGGGCTCGTTCTAGCTTCATGTTCTCCTTTAACTGCCTTATTACTTCCAAAGCCTACTGTTTGGTGCTCTTGTTGGGCTTGACCAAATAGTGGATGTCTTTCATGGCTCTCTCTATAAGGATGACAGTGCATGGCCTCTTCGTCTCTGGGTTCACACATTTGTCTGCCACAATGATTGCAATGTCCCTAAACATCTGCTCCAGCTGTGCGTGCCTTTCTTTATCTGACACCTGAACCTCTCCTTTAGTCAAAATCTGCTTACAGATTTCAGTTTGGTCATCTGTTCCAAATGCACTACTGAGATCTTCTTTCTTTGCCACCTGACCTTTAGAAACATTTACAAACACCGAGTGGGTCTGGAGAACTTCGTCGAAGTCTTTTTTCCATGCCCCTCCGCCAGCCCATGACTTTGTTTTTGTAGCAGGCAATTTCAAAGCGCTTTCTGGAATGCTTCATCTGTACCACGGCCATATTGGTGAGGCGGATCTGGTTGGTGGGGGTGAAGATCGACATGGTGGCTGCTCACGGACCTCAGATCTGGCAACTCAGGGCCGACCTGCACTTTGCTCGGACAACCAACCAGTCGGGTGGCGGAGCTGTAACGACCGCACAGTGCGTGCAATGGTCTGGTACCCAATGGTCCACCACAGTGCGGGAAGAGGGGCAGGGACTGGGGCTGGAAACTTTTTGAGTTGGACTAAAATGTCTTGCCCAAAGGGATGTTCATGAGATTTTGGGGGTTCAGGGGCGGAATATTATGGTTATGTCTAGTTGTTCCCCCAAATCCTCATGCAATCATGGGATGGGGTTTTCTAGATTGTAAGACTTCATTTATGATCCACTGGGATTATGTGTTTTAGTACTGATGGGATTATTAGTCTGAGTATGGCTGGGATTATGATTATGGCCTAAAGTGGATAGCCTGAGGCAGAGAGCCTGAATGTAATGTAAAGAGAGCCAGAGAGACGATGGATGCTATTGCTTTCTGCTGCTCTGGTTGGTCAGTTACTTCTGTCACCATATTATTGCTATTCTGCTGCCATGAACTGCTGCTCTTTGCCATGTGCCTCTCTGCTTTGGAACGAGCCAAGCATGGACTGAAACCTCCAGGAACTGTGAGCTGAATAAACCTTTCCTTTCTTCATTTTATGTGTCGGGTATTTATCCCAACAATGAGAGAAGAGTAACTAAGACAGAATTATAGCTCAGTGGTATGGCTCTTGCTGGTCTAGTGATCTTTGAACAAAAATAGAAGTAGGAAATTACGGGAGTTAGCTCAGATGCAGAAGTGCCTGCTTGGCAAATGGAAACTCCTGAATTCAATTTCCCCATATCAAAAAATGTCTCCTTTTAGGACCAGGAATTTAGTTCAGCAGCACAGCAACTACCTGGCAACCATGAGATCAAGAGTTTGATTCTGGTATCAAGAAGAAAAAAAAAATATTTAAATTACAAAAAGGTGGTGTGTGTGTGTGTGTGTGTGTGTGTGTGTGTGTGTGTGTGTGTGCGCCCCAAGTGAGTTTGGAGTAGAATGAAATAAAATGTTCCAGAATACTTGCTTTAGGCTGTAGTTTTAGCGTAGAACAACCAGCACCATCACGTGGCGGGGTTTTAAACAGCTGTCATATTGGATTTCACTCTCTCTGTGTCTCTCTCTGTGTGTCAGATCAGTCACAAATGAAAATTTACCTTCTTCCTTTCCTAAACTTATTCCTTTCATTTTTTTCTCTTATTAAAATAGTCTGTCCAATGATCCTGGGGCTATATTGATTAGGAGGGTGATAGTAGAATCATCATCTTATTCCTGATTTAGAGTCAAAGCTTTCAGCTTTTTACCATTTAGTATGATGTTGGCCTAAAATCTCTGACAAAAAAACTTAGGCGATTTCAAAACCAAATTCAGTGGCGTAGTTGGATACAAAGTCAACACTCAGAAATCAATAGCATTCATGTACACAAATAACACACTCACTGAGAGACAAATTAGGGAAAATATACTTTCACTGTAGCATCAGAAAACATAAAAAGAACATGAATCAATTTCACAAAGTGAGTAGAAGACATTTTGTCTTAGTTACTTTTTTACTCCTTGCTGAGACAAATACCTGACACTCAAAATAAAAGGGGAAGGATTATTTAGCTCACAGTTTGTGGAGGTTTTAGTTCATATTCTGCTGGCTCCAAGGTGGCAGGAAACACTGAAGAGCAGAGGAAGAGCAACAGCTGTGGCATCCATCAAGCCTCTCTCTTCCAAATTCTGTGCCAGAACAGAGCTGCTCCAAAGTGGCATGGCTGTGAAGATTAAGCTCCTCCAAAGACAAGAACTTCTGCAAGGTGGGGCAGGGCTGGACTAGGCAAGAAGCAGCCAGGGCAAGGCCAGGCTGGGCCGATCCCACAAAGTTTTCCTCAGCTCATTTCTGCTGAGTCACTCTGGGATGGCCCATCTGGCCCTAGAGTGGAACCAATCACATCCCAGGGCAGGCCCTCCACATCCTACAGGATGGGGCCCATCCAGCCAAGCTTCGTCAAGTTGATATGTATCAACTACCCCATCTTTACATTGAAAGCTACAGTACTCTGAAAAGCAAGATTGAATAGCATATCAGGCTCTATAGTGAAAGTGACTATACTTCCAGAATTGTAAAGACTTAATAATTTAATCCAATAATGAATAAAAAATAGCAATAGCATACCTAACAGAAGTAGAGAAAATAATCATAAAATTCATCTGAAACTAGAAGGAATCTAGACTAGTAGAAGCAATTCAGGGCAACAGTCTTGGCAGAGAGTATCACAATAATCAAACAAATTACATTACAAAGCAACGATGATGAAAACAGCACAGTTATGGCCAAAAAAACACAAAACAAAAACAACTAAAAAGCACACCTGACCTGAGAATCACTGAAACAGATTAGACATGCAGAAACAACTCCAAACAAACTCTACCACTTGTTCTTTGACAAAGGGGCCAAACACCTTCACTGGCAAAAGGATAGGCTCTTTGGTTCTGTGAAAACTGGCTTTCCATGCACCAAAGAGTAAACCTAGATCTATACTGCTCATCATGAACTAATCTAAATTCAAAAAGGATAATTGAAACATCCTTCTCATTAAAATTTATTCAAAAAATAAAAAGGATAGAAGGGGATAATTGATCTAAATATTAAAATACACATAGTAAATCTGTTGAAAGACAAAATAGGTAGAACTCTTGAAGACATAGGTGCATCCAAAGACTAAAATTACATGGTGACTTGGATCATTGGATTTCTGCTAGTCTATTCAAAAGAGAACTTAATGCTTAGTTTTTTTCCTCCTATCCAACTTTTTATAACTTTTTTGACCAATTTTTCATGCTTATAACTGGTAACTTGAACAACTAATTTGAAGACAACAATGTGCAGGATAACAGCCATTGTTGAATTCCATTGATTGATTGATTGATTGATCGTATTTTTAAAGAAAGAGTCCACAGGGTGTTCAGGGTCTCACTACTGTATGGGACTTGTAGTGATCCGCCTGTTTACAGCCTCCCAAGAGCTGGACTTACAGGTATGCATCACCACAGCCTGTCTCAATTGCTGTCTCAGTGTACCCTTGGGGTGGGGCCAAAAGTGTAGGCCTATGGATTTAATCCTTGCCCTTGTGCCTGCTTGCAGGTGCTTTAATCTGCTAAGTTATTTGGCCAACCTCATATTATTTTGTTTAGTGAAATTTTGTATCATGTCAATTTTTTTAAGATTCAATTTTTTTAATTCTCTTTAAAAATTAAAACAAAAAATTAAAAAAATAACAAAACCCCACTCACATGGAAAATATTACAAAGCATCAACAATTGGGAGTGCATCATATTAAAAAGACTTTTTAGTACAAAAGAAATCACACACAGAGTAAAGAGACAAACCGTAGAGTAAGTAAAAATTGTTCCAGCTATTTCTCAAACAAAGGACTAACATGCAGAAGGTATGAAGAACTAAAAAAGAAACAACACCCTCCATAAATTTAAAGAACCGATCAAAAACTTGGCATCTGCAATGAATAGACACTTCTCAGACAAAGAAGTGCAAATGTCAAATAAATATATGAAAAAATGTTCAACATTATTGATCATTTGAGAAGTGCAAATTAACACAACACTCCAGAAAGAATGGTTATCATGAAGAAGTCAACCGGTAAGAAATGCTTGTAGGGCTCTGAGAGAAAAGAAACCCTCATTTCCTTGGACCCGAGGGCTAATTGTATGTTCTTTTACTGAAAGTAAAAGTATAAGATAATGAGTCCTTTCATGAAATGCTTTTATGCCTTTGGCCTTCTTTTCCCTCAGATTCACTGGCTAAAGAAGTAGGTGTTTCAGACTAAATCCTCTCTGTACACACTTAATTCTACTTTTAATGTTCATCTAAATGAAGTATTATTGGAGATAGATTGCTTGAGCTTGCACAATAAGAGAATCTAATTTTAGAAAAAATAATTATTAAGAGAGTAGGTGGGTAGAAATAATTTCCAGTGATCCAGAATATATGAGTGTACTGAAAAGTTAAGTGTGGCTTTGCACTGAAAGCAAATTAAAAGATTCTCACTCCCTGAGAAAAACTACAGTTCTTGTAACTCAAGGGTTGAAATATTTATTTCTCTGTAGACCAACATTTCAGAAGATCAATTAATAGAGCATGTTCTTCTTTTCTGCTGCCATGTACAGGAAGAAAAATGTGTTGATTATGCCTTTTCAGAGCACTGTATACACAAAGTCAACTTTATGGACTGATCTGACCTACAGTGTGGGACTCAGAAATTGGGAACCAGAAAAGAATCACTCTCTGTCCACTTGGCAGCATGAACATCATGAAGGCCAGTGGTTGGCAGGCAGGCTCTGCAGCCCAGAGTCACTGTCATTCCACAATTTCTGATCAAAGAAAGGAAGCCCTCTTAACTCTGTAAAGTTTGAGAATCAGATTACCAGAAAACACATACTTTCAGTGTTTTAAAGGTCTTCAAGCAAAGGTCCACTTTCTTGGGGGAACCAAATAGACAACTTTAAAATATTTATGTCTTACAATATTGTTAAGGGAAAAAACATCCCATTAATATCATCAATCATCCATGATGGCTTGTCTTTCAGCACAGGGCTAATTTTTATTCTGGCTTCTTGAGCTACAGCTTTTTCTGTGAGTAGCCTCTGTTAGGTTAAGGGCAGACATCTTATAACTAAAGCAATAAATTAATTGCTTAGCATTAACCTGGTCTCTTCTAATTTTGTGACTTTTTAAAAGAGGAAAGAAATATGTATCATTCTCTTGATGATGTAGTTTAGAGTTTCACTCTATCTGAGATATATAATTAAATTCAAATAATAGCCCCTTTCCAGCATAATGTCATAACAGAAAAAAGTGTATGCTCCTGCCTTAGAAATGAATGTGAGCAGGAGACATAAAATTCAAGTAAATGTTTGGATATGAAGTTATTCTAAAATATCACTGAAGGAATGCAAGCAGGTTTCTGATGAAATGCTTTCTTTGAAAAAAAAAAAAAGTTTCCAGGCAAAAACCTGAAGCAATACCCTGACAATATCAATATTCTTCACTGGTTCTTTCTTCAGATTCATAACATGAACTGTCTTTTAGAAACAAAGAAGAAATAAGGATTCATTCTAAATTAAAATCACTGAGGAGAGCTGGGTAGGTAGCTCAGGAACACAAGTGCCTGCCTGGCAAGTGCAAGGTCCTGAGTTCAATCCCTAGTTCTAAAAAGAAAAAGAAAAATAAAAGGAAAAAAAAATAGAAAAGAAAAAAATCATTGAAGAAGAGATGAAAGGATTCACAATCTCAGTTCAATTTCATTGTGTGCTTGTGTGTGTGTTGTGTAATTTTGAAGAAATGAAGGAACATGAGAGAAGTAAAGAGTCAGATATATTCTTATTGCTGAAGAAAGAATCTGGTTTTCTGAAATGCAGTCTATGATATCGAAACAGGACTTGGCAAGAAACATATTACACCTGGCTGGAGGATCAGTGGTATTTTCAGAGAATATTATAATGTAGATATGTGAAAGAAAAAATCTTGAGCAAAATTGAAGATCCAAAATCTGGCACAGCAATGGAAGTATGGTCTTTTGATCAATAAAGAGTTATTATTCAACTGTTCCCTCCTGTTCTGGTCATGGAATTCATTCTGTCAGTATTCACATTTCATTTAAATTAAGGAATCAGAAAAAATTCTCAGGCTTAGCAGTTAGACACAAGAGCTACTTTCTTTGTAAACATAAATGTAAGAACTTTCCAGGGCCAGCCGGGCGTGGTAGCGCACGCCTGTAATCCCAGCACTTGGGAACCTGAGGCAGGAGGATCGAGTTCGAGACCAGCCTGGGCTACAAAAGTGAGCTCAAGGCCAGCCTCAACTGCATCGTGAGACCCTGTCTCAAAAAGAAAAAAAAAAAAAAAAAGAAAGAACTTTCCAGGAGGATTGTAACTTTAATATGCCACAAACACAAAGATAGCAGTTTTGGGTGTCAGGTACACAGCTCAGTAGAATAGCTGCTTGCCTGGCAAACACAAGGCCCTGAGTTCAATCCATGGTACAAAAATAACAACAACAAAAAGATAGAAGTTTTCCTGTGATTTCTTCCTTTAGAAATTGATAAATTAGGGGGCCTGGCGGGATAGCTCAGTGGTCTAAAGCGCCTGCTTGGGAAAGATTGGGCGGCTTCAGGGACCGGGACCGCAGTTCGATCCCCGGCACCACATGCTGCGCCAGCCCTGCCCTCGGGGTGGGCTGAGCCAGCCATGAAAATGAGTGAGTAAACAAACAAAGGTTCTGAAACAAGAAAAAAAATAAATAAATAAAATTTAAAACAATCTTAAAAAAAAAAGAGATTGATAAATTACCAATTGGAATCAAGATGTGAGTGCTTAATAAATTGATTCTGCCAATAATAACCCTAACATTTAGACAAAGAACAAAGAGGTAAAAATACCTGATGATTATAGAGACTAAAAAAAGCCAGTTTGTGAAGAGAGTGTAAACAGCCATGAGAGTGTTTGGTTTTACTTTCTTTTCCTTTTTTTATTCCTCTATACTGAAAGTAAATGAAAATTCGAACTTGGTGATTGTGTCAAGTGGCTCAAATTGTGTGACAGAAAATTTTACATCTTTCTGAAAGCAGAAGATGGAGTTCTGGGGTAATAATTGTCTCTGAAGATTGACAGGAAATCTTGATTTTAATTTTTATTACATTTAATAAGAAATAACGATGTGACAGTTTTAAGACACATTAGTAGTACATTCCAATATTTGATACAATGCATATTGTTTTCTTCCTAGTAGTTATACAGAGTACAGGGTGTAAACATGATAATTTTTCTAATCGCTACTGGTACAAAAATTTCTTTTCATTGAACTGAGAAAGTAGTTGTATGCTTAATTCACAGTTCTGTAATCCCAGTGGGTTATTTGCAAAACTTGCAATGTTGGAAGCTCTTGATTTAAGCCTTTACAACTCAGCATACTAACCTAACTTTACATTTTATGCCTCATGATAAACTTTTCTGCTGGGTGGTTAAAGACAAGTTAAAGCAAGACCTGTATAACAAAACATGTAATATGTATGTCCCAAGTTCAGCCAAATCACCTCAGGATTTACTTTGAAACCATGTACAGTGCTTTGTAGAACTGTTGTCAGTGTCAGCCACCAGGATGAGTCATAACCATTGCTGGACTAGTTTACTTTCTGGAAAAACCTGAGAGAATGTTTTCTCTCTAGATGACTCTCCTTATACACATTATATATATTCAATTCCTTTCCTCCACGTAGGATTGACAGGCTACAATTTTGTATATGCTTAGATTTCTAAATTTCTGTGTAAAAATGTGAAACTGCTTTTAGCACATTCTATAGAGATTCATTAGAATATCAATGATTGATAAATAATGCCAATTCCAAGTTAAGTCTAAGGTATTTGATACTCAGAAAGACAGAGAAGTTAAGGTCAAGTACCTATGTTATAGAGTAATAGTATCACTAGACTTTTTTTCTGGATGGTTAAGAATATAAGTTTACAGACCAAAAATTAGAGAAAAAAACGGGCCACAAGGATAGCCAGTGTTTTGGCCCGAGCCCTTCAAGGTCAGTGAGGACTCAGGACAAAAGAGAACCTGTGCTATAACATCCTATAACTCAGTGGTTTCCCAAATTTTTTGTTCAACGAAATCTTGATTTTACTTTTATTTATTTATTTTTTTGTCTTTTTGAGACAGGGTCTCACTATGCAGTTCAGGCTGGCCTTGAGCTCACTTTGGTAGCCCAGGCTGGTCTCAAACTTGCACCAATCCTCCTGCCTCAGCCTCCCGAGTGCTGGGATTACAGGCGTGAGCCACCACGCCCGGCTCCGAAATCTTGATTTTAAAAAGAAGTTCCCAGAAACATTTAATTGCATGCACACATTTTCCATATGATCCTGCTTTTGCCTGAACTACATTTGTTTGGGGCAAACTGGGAGCATACACTACTAATGCATTGAAAATAACACTGACATCTGAATGGCTGCCTGAAATTTCAGTCTAACCATTTTACTTGTCTTTAAAAAATGATCATATGTATATGTGTTAAGGTGTATAACATAATTTGAGATCCAAATGATATTTGCAATGTCCACTTGTCTTACAATGCAGGTATTTATCATTAAAAAGGCTCAGAAACTATGACCCCACTCAGAGAGAACTCAGTCAATGGATCCCTACACCAATTTAACAGAAGTACTAAATTTATAAGATAAAGACTTCTGCAGGACAACTTAATGAGATTAATGGAAAGGTTGTCCTTATGAAAGAAAAGATAGGCAATATAAACAAAGGCATACAATGCAAAAAGAAAATTAATGCAAAAATGGAATTTCTAGGAAGAAATCCCCTGAACTGTATCAGTAAGAAAATAAGAACAGTAGATGGAGAATCCAATGAAGACAGCTCACTTGAACTGACATAATCTCAAGAAGAGAGAGAAAAAGAGACTGAATAAAATAGAGATCTCCAAGGAACTGAGGGAAAACTTCACGAAGTATAACACATGAGTGTTTAAAATCACCAGAAAAACAGAAACAGCAGCAAGATCAAAGGTTTCAAAAATATGTGAAAATTTCCAAAAATAACAAAAGTCATACATGTGTAGAGTCAATAAATTTAGTAAATATAAATATAGTAAAATCAAACCAAATCATTCCTAGAGACACCATATTTAACTTGCTGAGAACCTTGAAAACAGAAAAATGCATTAATTACATGCAAAGAAACAATGAATTGAGCACCAGAAAAACTCTCTGCACAAGTCCCAAAACTTGTTAAAGAGCTAAGAAAATAGACTGATCAAAAACTATGTCTAAAGAAATTATTAAAAAATGATGGTTGTTTCTTTGCAAAAATTAATTATATATATATATGGTTTAGCATTAAACTTGGACTTTTGTTCTACTGAATTATTGAAATATTTATGATGACATGACACGTTATAGTAGTTTCCTAGTATGTCTTGAAATTGAATTACATAAATTTTTTCATTGTTTTTCTTCTTCCTCCTATCATCTTTCTTCTCCTCTTGTCCTCTGCTGCTTTCCCTTCCCCTTACCTTTCCCCTCACCCTTCCCTTCTCCTTCTCCTTCTCCTTCTCCTTCTCCTTCTTCTTCCCTTCTTCCCTTTTCCATCTTCTTCCTAAGACTAGTAACACTGCAGGAACCACATCTCTATTCTTACCTCATCTACTGGGATAAAAGCTTCTCCAGCCATACTTTTGGAGCTATTAGAATGCCTATCTTTTTATTGTTTGCATCATTTTGTCTTCTTCTTTTGTTTTAATCTTATGTCTCAATTTTATTCTGTATTTTTTTTTTTTTACTTTTGTTCTTTTTCAGTGAACTTTATCACTGCTTGACCAACTCAGGCAAAATGCTGTCTGAAATAAAAAGAATTAAAAGGCTAGAAATGCAGCTCATTGTGAAGGTCTTGGATTTAATGTGTTGCAGAAAACCTCACCTTTTCATATGTCATTCATAATTTATAACACTTCTAAGGAAAAGTATATTTTCTTAATAAAGTTGTCACCTCATAAAATAACACAGTTGATGAGAAGGTAGTATTGTATATTATATAAACTAAGTTTTGTGCTAAATGAAATTAAATTGATTTCATGTGCTATATAAAGATTCAGATAAAAAGCAGTGGTAATAAAATGGTAGATTCCACACAGGTGCAGCATACCCATGTCAAACCAATGAATTATCAGCTTTCCATTTCTCCACATTTATTTGTTTTATTAAAGATAGATTTTACGTAATAACATGTGATATTACACTTACTTTGAATGCTATAAATGATTTAGTTTAGTTTAAATATATGGTACCGAGTTGTGCAGTAACTATCCCATAGCTAATCATAATGACATTTACAGCATATTATAAACACTATGGTGTTTAACCCTGTCTGTCTGTTTGTCTAAAGGTATTCATTTTCTATTTGTATTTTATTTTTGTTATTGTTTAGATTCAAGAAACACTGTGTTTATTAATATTGGGAAATTAAAATCATTGCTAAGAACTTCTTAACTTTTTATAAAACAGAAATATTCTTGGCCCCAGATTAGTTCATATAATTAAATGTTCTTTGTTGAATAAGTTCACAAGTTATTCAAAATTATGCAGTACTTAATAAAATTCCAAATGCATGTGGGAAAACATTAATTTCCAATTATCTGAGCTACCATGAACTTTAATTTTACATAAAATATAATTAATAGCAATTGTGCCTGAGTTTTAAATCTGTTGGCTCACAGACTATAATTTCTATCACTACATTTAAAAACAAAGCATTACTTATCTGTCAGTGGTTAACAAATTAGTTAATGAGTGGCCACATAAACGCTTTAATGTTTTGACCATAAATTGTATGCAAAAGAAATGGGAAATTAGTGTGTGTTTTAAGAATATAGGGAAAAAAAATCTAATACTTACAGAGTTGAAAGTTTCTTCACTGCATGTGAAATATATCTAACTTGAACCATCAAACCCACTATCAGGGTATACAGAAAATTGTTGATAGACTATGTACAGATAGAATTCACATGGTTTCTGTCTCAATTACCCTTCTGTCATTGCTGGGACAAAATATTGACACTCAAAATTGCATAAGGAAAGTTCTATTTAGCTCATAGTTTGTGGAGGTTTCAGTCCATACTTAGCTGGCTCTAAGGCAGAGTGGCCCATAACACAGAGGAAAAGGAGAAGCAGCAACTGTGGCATCTAGCAAGTCTCTCTTTCTTCTATGCTGACTTTGAAAACTGAAGCTCCTCTGAATAAGTGGAACCCTCTATCCTTCCTCAGTTCCCCTTTATATCCTTTATGTCTTGAGTGACTCTAGTGTGGGTCCTCTGCACCCTAGGGCCGAATCTCCATCCCTAGCATGTGGAATTACTGAGCACACATAGTTAAGTTTTTACCCTTTGAAGTTGACACAATGTATCAACCACTATTGACTCCTTATTTTCCCCCTTAGATCAACTTTATAATCCTTTTCATGCAGTGTAGAGGTAAGGAATTAACATCTTAGATAGTAAAAGATAATAAACAAAGCCCAGAGACATCTGTAATGGGTTACTTGGGCTTACCTGAAACCTGGGATTCAAGGAGACAGAAAACAGCTTGTTCTAATGGCTCCTTGATCATTGTCTCTTCCCTAATTTGGGAAGAAACTGGTTGTTTTATGCCCTGCTTGGAATGTTTTCAATTAGCATTTGTATTAACCTGATGTTAGGTAAATGGTGATAGAAGTAGTGGTGTCTAGTCTCCATTCCCCAAATTCCGTAGGTTGTCCTTTAGTATTCAATAAAATTTAGATTCTTCTGTGGGTCAAGGTTCACTTGGAGAGAGACAAGTCTCAGTGAGACCTCTGACCTAAATTCATCAGGTTTCTTATTGTTCCTTTCGGCACCGACACCAGAATATCACAACAATGCAGGATTATAAAACTTCTAAACTATTACCATTAACCTTCTAAGAATGGGATCAGTTCTATTTTCTTTACTCTGAAAGCTCCTAGGAAGGAATGCAATGGCATAAACTCGTTTGTTCATTCCTGAGCCAATGATTGAGGCTAGATGTCTGAGGCCTTCTGCTCTTATCTAATTAATGGAAACATGGAAACAAACTTCTTACAAAATGATGGTTAACATAATTGTTGTACCAGCCTGCATTTGCATCAACAGTTAATAAAGGCTCCTTTTTCCCTCCAGCCCCTCTAGCACTTCTTATTGGATGCCTTCTGTATGACGGCCATTCTTTATAGTGTGAGGTGGTATCTCAGCATTGTTTTAATTTGCATCTCTCGAAAGAGCAGTGAGGTTGAACATATTTTCATATATTTATATGCTATTTGTATCTCTTCATTTGTGAAGCATATATTCATCTCAGATGCCAATTTTGGAGTTGGGTCTTTGACATTTTTTGTCAGCATTTTGGACAGAGTCTACAGGGTCTCGCTACCTAGACTGGACTCAGAGTGATCCTCCTGTTTTCAGCCTCCTAAGCACTGGAATTACAGGTGCATACCACCATGCCACCAGTCTCAATCACCCTCTCAGTGTGCCCCCAGGCACACTGACCAGCATGGCACGCCATATATTGAACCCTGGCCACTGCACTCCACTCTCCTTAAGCGTGCACTTTAGTTCATTGGTCTTTGAATTTTGGAGGCCTGATAGTTTTTTAATTCCCGAGGAACAGTGCTATAATTGTTTGCCACTTAATGGGTTTGATTTTTACCTTGTTTGTGACTTATTTTTATGTGCGTAAACTTTTCAAAAAGATGATATCCCAATCATTGATCCTTTGAGGTATTTCCTGTGCATTTTGATTTTTGCTCATAAATGCTTTGTTCCATATGTCCTTAGGGATTCTGCCTACTTTCTCTTCCAAAAGATTTAGAGTTTCTGTTTTAATATTTAAATCATTTAATGTTTATTTAGCTTAAATTTTATTAATTTTAATGAGAAAGAAATAATAATGAGAGTTTCAAAACAATTAGTAGGACAGCCACAATAATTAATACAATGCATATTGTTGTCTTCATAGAAGTTGTTCAGAGTACAAGATGCAGACATGTTAACTTTGCTAAACACTATTAATACAAACATTTCTTCTCATTCAACTAGGAGAAAGTAGCTGTATGTATAGTTTAATAGTCCATAATAGTAGTGGATTATCAGCACAACTGACAATGTTGAAAGCTGTTGACTTGAGCCTTTTACACCTTTTACAGCAAATTTATGTGGCTTTTTATGCTTCATGGTTAAACTTTTCTACTGGATGGGTAAGATACAGTTAAAGCAAGACCTATATAACAAACCATGTAATTTTTGTATCTGACAAGGTCAGTCAAATCCCCTGAGTAAATCCCCTGAGGATTTACTCTGAAACCATGTACAACGTTTTGTAGAACTTTTGTCAGTGTCAGCCATCTGGACGAGTCATGGCCATTGTTTGACCAATTTGCTCTCTGTGAAAGCATGAGAAAATGTTTTCTCTGTAGGTGACTCTCCTTAGGCACACTATACATCATTGATCCCTTTCCTCTGTGGCCCCATAATCTCTTTGAATAGAAAATTTGGGACACCACTGAGTTATAGGATGTTACAGTACAGGTTCTCTTATGTCCTGAGTCCACACTGACCTAGCAGGGATAGGGCCAAAATATTGTCTATCTTTGTCGCCCACTCTTCTCTTAAGTTATTAACCCTCCAGAAGAAAAGGTTAGCGATATTATTACTCTATAACATAGGTACTTGAGCTTAACATCCCTGTCTTTATGAATATCAAACCCCTAAGACCTTACATGGAACCAGTATTTTTCCATCAGTCATTGACATTCTAATAAATCCCTATAGCATGTGCTTCTGAAAAACATTTACTTGAGAGTATAACAATATTTGGTATGAGACTAGAAACAGCATGCATCTGGACTAGTGTGATAGGCATTCTAAGCATAGTTTTGGTATTACGCATTGCTATCCTCCGTGTAATTGCTTATTTCCCAGATATTAACCTATATAGTTAGTCAGGGTGAGAAGTCTATCAAATAACTGCTAGTTTCAAAAACCTATTGGAGATTCTCAGGGCACTGTATTACTCATCCTGTGTATATAACCACATAGTTTTGCCCCTGCCATATTTAATAACTTCTCTCCTTGCTTTCTCTTCATTGTTTAATCTTTAAGTTTTTTACTTCCTTAATATTTAAATCTTTTATCCATTCTGACTGTAGTTTTGTGTATAACGATAGACATAGTTCTATTAAAAACCTTCAGCATGTGGAAATATAGTATTTCCAGCACCGCATATTAAAGACTCTATCTTTCTTCCAATGAATATGTTTGACTCCTTTGTCAAAGATAAGGTAGCTGAGTGTGTTTATAATTGTGCCTACCTATTCTAATCTGTTCCACTGATCCCCAGTTCTGGTTTATGTATTATTATTTTTTGCCAATATTGTGCTGATTTTATCACAGTAGCTTTCTATAATTTCACATCAGAGACTGTGATGCCCCTGCCTTTCCTTTGGTACTCAGAATTGCTTTTGCTAGTCTGTCTGGTTCTAGGTGAATTTTAGGAATGTTTTTCCTAGATCTATGAGTTATACTAATGGATTGAATTGACTCTGTAAAACAATTTTGAAAGTATGGTCATTTTCACAACGTTGTTTCTTCGCATCCAGGAGCAAGGAATATCAAAGTTATGATGCTGTAGATACTATCCTAAAATACAATAAAGAAACAGAAAGAAAGAGAGAGAGAGAGAGAGAGAAGGAAAGAAAGAAAGAAAGAAAGAAAGAAAGAAAGAAAGAAAGAAAGAAGAGAGAAAGAGAGAGAGAGAAAGAAAGGTGCTATGATTGGTGGTCCCTTTCAAACAGGTTATACTACTCCTAGTTATTTTTCCAAAAGAACTTAAATCATCATACCATAATATATGTGCACTCACATTTATAGCAGTGCAATTTGTCATAGCTAAATACCAAATGTTCATCAACTGAGGAATGGATAAAAAAAAGATATGGCATTTTTGTACAATGCCGTATTATTTGGCTATAGAAAAGATGCATTTCAGCAATCAGGTGCAGGGTTTGTTCCCTGGTCCTGTTGTGCCAGCCCCATCCCTGGTTCTGCTGAGACTGCAATTGAGACTGGGCCTTGTGGTGTGGGCCTGTAATCCCAGCTATTGGGAGGCTGTAAACAGGCAGCTCACTAAGAGTCCAGTCTAGTAGTGAGACCCTAATACCCTGTAGTCCCTTCCCTAAAATACAAAACAAACAAACAAATAATCAAAAAACAACGAAATGTAAATTCAAGACTTTCATAGATAAATAGATGCAGCTAGAGACTATATTGATAAGTGAAATAAATCAGACCCACGTGTGCAAACATCATATTATCTAGCTACTGTGAGAACTTGAAAAAGTAATGCAAATCTAAAAGGCACAACAGATGCTGTGAAAGGAAAAGAAATTGTTTGATGGGAAGGAAAAACTGGGATGAGGAAAAGACAACAGAAAAGGGGGAAAAGATATATTTAGGTAGATATACACAATAGTTTGGATAGCTGTATTGTTGATTTCTATTGGTCTTTTGAAAGGAAGAGTTAATGCTTAAATTTTTTTCTTTTACTCAGATTTATTTTTCTTTCCTGAATTTCTTGTAACTTCCTTATTATTGATTTGTTTTTTTTCTTTAAAAAAATCTTATCTGTTTATATTTGGTAATCTAAACAATCAATTTGAAGAGAGCCTCGTGCAGTACAGCAACGATTGCTGAATTCCTACTACTTTGTTTAGTGAAAACTTGTATCATTTCCAATGTAGTATTTTTCCTATCACTGTTTTACATTCTTTAAAAATAACCATAAAAATAACTTTAAAAAAACAAAGCAGCAGCTTCTACTGCGATCATTTCAAGTGGAATATGCGATCATAGGAAGTAACACAATTTTAAGTCATTTTTCAAGGAAAAGAGGATATATACAAGTATAAAGAAAAAGTAAAACACAGAGAGAAAACAAAATTTAAGCATAAACTGCTCCCTTCAATAGACTAGCAAAAAATCAGCTTCTGTCTGTTCTCCTTTCCTTCTCCCCAGTTGTTCCTTTCCTTTGAACAGTTTATTTCCCTTCAACAGTATCTATTGTACCTTTCAGATTTTGTTGACTTTTTCAGGTTCTTACAGTAGGGGGACAATACAGTGTTTATACATGCAGGTCTGATATGTTTCACTTATAAGTACGGTCACTAGTTCCATGTATTTAGCTCTAAAATCCTTGAGTTTGTCTTCTTATTGAAATTCTGGATCATTTCTAATATTTTACTTTTACTATTTTTTTTTTAATTAAAACAATACGTCATGTCTTGACCATTGTTATCCTCCCATCGTATTGCTCTGGAATGTTATTCTTTGTGTTTATTTCTTTTTTAAAATACTTTCTTAAATGAAAAAGAAAAATGAAGTTATGACTTAGAAAAATCAAAAAATTACATAACTGAAATCCAAATGATAAACCTCTGAATTAAAGATCAGTAAAAATTTATTTTTGCAACAAGCACACCAGTAAGCATAGGCCTATAGAGCACAGTTCTGCTATCAAGGTTCATACAGTCTATGCTCTTCATTCCTTTTTCTTTTTTCATAACTCTCACAAGGTAATTGCATTAATAAATAGTAATTTATTCAACTAACTTTGGGTTATTTCTTCCTGTACCCTACAATCCAGAGTTAAGCAACACATCTTGTTACATGGCCTCTGTGGTGTCCTCCATTCCTTCTGTTTTCCCTTTACTGTCTTTAATATGTGTCTTTTATTCTCAGATTTCTCTAAAAGGAATTTCGCGAATGTGTAAATTGGCATTGACAGCTCTATCTTCACAACCACAATGCTCTTAGGAAGAAGAATAAATTAAATTAGAAGGGCGAAGCCAGGATTAGAGAAGCAACTTTTCATGGAAACAGGTGTCAAATTTCAGCTTATATTTTATTAACCAGAACTGTAACAAATGAACCATAAGGGCTGAAAATAAATCTTCAACAAGTATCTTGCTAGCTAGGCAGGTTGATACATTATAAAAATGTCCAGATTTTGCTAAAGGAAAATAACACCTAATATTGAAATTTATTCCTTGTTTCATCTAGCTCCAAGCTCAGGATTTTTTTTAATGACTTCCATTTTTCTTAACTACTATGCATAGCTGTAACTTTATAAAGTTCTTCAATAAAAGGCACAACTCTTAACCACTCTTAAAATAATGTCAGTGCCTGAAGTAAATAACCATACATCTCTAACCTACATCACATTTCAATGGATGGGCAGATAAGGACGCATGCTTTAAAAGGGAACAGACGTCTGGGTCAACTGTTGTGAATGTCTTGTCTATTATAGGAAGCTATCAAGATATTTGCCAACATGACTTGTCCAAAGTGACTATCCCAATTTATATCTGAAAGAGCAGACTGGAATTGCTTCAGGACTGGTGCAACTATGGCCTTCTCACTCACCTCTTTTGAAGCAAAGAACAACAAAATCCCACAAATAATCTTTAAGATTATATATGTCTGTGAATTTTGTTGTGGGGAACCAATTCGTGGCTACTACCTGCAGTGTCAGGTCTTCATTTTACTATGTAGTCCCAGTATTTACCTAGCAACAACAGTCCTGCCTATCCACCTAGAATTTTTATTGACATTAGTTTTCCCTTTGATGTCTGTGCTGTAATTGATGGGCTAACCTGAGAAAGCAAGGGTCTTCTTTTCTGCCAAGTAGCCCTTGGCAACATGGCTGCATCTCTATTCTACAGTTATTGAAATTTCTTTGCAATTTCACCTCAGGAAAAAATGTGACGGTCTGGAATGTAGATATTCCTGGTTCTTTAGGCTCATCTAGAAGTTGACTCTATTGGGGCCCGGCGGGATGGCTCAGTGGTCTAAAGCACCTGTTTGGGAAAGCTTGGGCAGCTTCAGGGACCACGGTTGGATCCCTGGCACCTCATGCTGTGCCAGCCCTGCCCTCCGAGGGGTGGGCTGAGCCAGGCATAAAAATGAGTGAATAAACAAAGATTCTGAAACAAGAAAAAAAATAAAGTTCTTTAAAAATAAAAGTTGAGGGGCCCGGCGGGATGGCTCAGTGTTCTAAAGCGCCTGCTTTGGAAAACTTGGGTGGCCTCAGGGACCGCGGTTCGGTCCCAGGCACCACATGTTGTGCCAGCCCTGCCTTCGGGGTGGGCTGAGCCGACCATAAAAATGAGTGAATAAACAAACAAACAAAGGTTCTGAAACAAGAAAAAAATAAAATAAAAAATTATTTAAAAAAAATAAAATAAAAGTTGACTCTGTTACTATTACCACCTTCAGCCACCTCTCTTGTCATCCTAACCATCAACCCCATTCTCCTCATCACCATCCTCTCTTGCCCTTTCTCTCCCTTTCTTCCTTATTCCTGTTTCCTCCTTCATCCTCTCCATTCCTTCCTTCCTTCTCTTATGCCACTTTATTTTTCTTCATGATACAATGCACACTTAGTGGATAGTCAGAAATCAAAAATCACAATCACTATTGATTTTTGAAAGTACTTTTCCTACTGCACTATGAATTTAGATCAGAGTCTCCATCATGTATAAATGAAATTCTGTTTTCAATATGACTTTGAAGTTTTTCATATTTCCAAAATGTGTGCTAGGCTGTTTAAAAAATTCAGTAAGAGTTTCCTGGACCAGTCTTCTGGTATGAGTTTACTTTTTCAGACATGAAGTTTCACAAGGCATGAAGGTTGGCTAATCTCCTATAGCAGAACTTTTGTCTATTTTTGCTATTATATTTATGTTCCAATCTCCTGCATTTCTGATGTTTTCCATTTTTATTTTTTTCTCTATTGAGAAAGTTTGAAAGTTGTCATTGTCTATTAAA
Organism: Myocastor coypus; assembly: GCA_004027025.1. NCBI lineage: Eukaryota > Metazoa > Chordata > Mammalia > Rodentia > Myocastoridae > Myocastor > Myocastor coypus. The sequence continues at coordinate 10,125 of PVJA010009262.1, read as the reverse complement.
AAGTACTTAAAAATACTCTCTTATTTGACATGACCTTTCAAGTCACTGAATTCATTAGTTGGATCTAACAGTTTTGACACACAAAATCCACCAGATATATTTAAACTGGTTGGGCTGTATTTAAATACCTGCAACATGTGTGTAAACACACCATTTAATATCTACTGGATCAAATCAGACATTTTAGCTGAAAACAGGCTCTTCATTTCCTATATTAAGTGAAATTTTGAAGATAACAAAAATCATTACATCCTGACTAGAATTGTATAAATTAAATTATTCTTAAATATTTTGTTACCTAAAGTTTTTTTTTTTTGCAAAAGAAACTTACTATAATGTCAAATTCCTATTGAATATTTTTTACCTTGTACGTTGACTCATTTTCCTACAGTGACTTAGTCCTTAACACAATGATATGAGGCCTTGCTCTTCATGTTTCATAAATGGATACAAGTTGAAGGGAAAATACAAATATTGCAACAAATCTTTATCTCTCATACAGTGATGGGATAATTCATTTTAAGAACATTTCTCAAAATAATTTCTAAAATTTTAAAAATATTTTATTTATTTGGTACAGGGTCCCACTACACAGCAATACTCATAGTGTTCCTTCCGTCTCAGGCTCCTCAGCTCTGGGCTTACAGGCATGCCTCACCATGCCAGAGGGATGGCATGGTATGCAGTACTAAGGATGGAACCCACGTCCTTTTACTTACCAGGCAGGCACTTGGACCACCAAACTATCCTCCCAGCCCTTAAAAAAATTTTTGGGATGTACTTTATGGCTATTATATATATATGTGAAAATCAATTCTCAGTTTCTCTCCGTGCTTTTCAACTTCCTCATTCTGCTTATTTTCCAAATGACCCTCTTAAGAAAAATTTAAAAAATATTAAAAAATGTTCTATTTAAAGTGTTATATATCTTCCCCATTTTGTTCTAATAGCATAGCATAAAACTTTTTTTCTAGTACCTGCATTATTGTTATTATGGTTACTTTATCATAAAATGCATTTCACAACTTGGTTATAAGTGATGGCTAGCTTCCTTTTCTGTGTTTTATTTTATTTTTCTCTTTCTAATAATTTGCTTATTTTAAAGTTCAATTGAGTAAGTGATTCAGGAAATTGAACCCAGTGGCTTCACACTGACGTATTCACCCAGACAATTTTGCTTTTTTTACTTTTAGTCAGTCTCAGAAGTTGCTTAGCTGCTTTAAGCTGAGATGGAACTTTGGGTCCTCTCATGATTATAGGAATGATCAACTATACCTAGTCTATTTATTTTATCTCTAGATCTCTTCCTTTAATCAGACTTCTGTTTCTAGATCCTAAACCTTCTCTTTCTTAGCAAACTCCCTCAGGTAAATGAAATTTTATTCCTCAAGAGGCCCATACAAGGCAGATATATACATTTTCTCTTGCCCAAGAATGTATTTATTCTTCTCTCATAATAAAAACTTGATTCAGTATAGAATTCTAGATTGAATATAAAACATTCATGAAACAAAACTGTTTTCTAGTTTTCTGGTGAGAAACATTAATCCTATTCTCATAGCTGACCTTTTGATCAAAAGATTATTTCTCCTCTCTAGAAACTTCTAGGACTTTCTTTGCTGTATATTACATCCTAGTTTTCACATTTGTGTGTTTTGGTTGAAAGTTTTTATCCTTTTTTTTTGATAATTACTAGTAAGATGTTTTCTGAAAGTCTGTTTTTTGTGTTAAAAATATTTTGTGAATTATATCTGATAATTTCCTTATCACAGTTTTCTTTATTTGTATCTATGACTTCAGTCATTTAGGTGTTGAAACTTCTACATTAGTTATTAAATCTCTTCTTTTTTTATAGATATAGTCTCACCATGTAGTGCAAATTGGCCTTGGATTGACTATGTAAATCTGGGCTAGTCTCCAACTCAAAGCAATTTTCCTGCCTTGGCCTCCCAAACACCGGGTTACAGGCATGTAAATCCAAGTTCAGCCATATTTCTACTTTTATCCTATTTTATTTTTATTCTATTTTATTTTTCTCCTTAAAGTGGCTTTCCAACTCTTTCCTGTGCTTATGTTAAGCTCTTTTCTTACCCTCTTTTGCTTTTTTTTTTTTTTTCCTGTATTTAGGACAGGGTCTACAGGGTCTCACTATGTAGATCAGACACACAATGATTCTCCTGTTTTCAGCCTCCCATGTATTGGGATTCTAGGCGCGTGCCACCAGGCCTACAATCAGTCATCATCTCAGCATCCCCCACGGGCAGGCCGGAATGGCACGTCAGTGATTAAACTCTGGTGATACTTGTTTGTTTTTAAAGTTAGCATCACTGATGTTTCTTGTAGATATATTTTTTCCTCTTTATCTTATTTTTCCATTCCTTACATGTTTTCTGTTTCTTCCAATTTTTTTTTTTTATATTTTCTTCTCTTATGAAGCCTTTTTTTTTTTTTTCTGTTAAAGCTTTCATTATATGCTTGTATCTTAAACATAGGACATTAAAGAAATGAAGCATGTTCTGGTTTGCATTTATTGGTTTCCAAGAGAACCCTGGTGCAATCTGGTATGAATAAATAAGCTTGCAGAATAATGTAGCTGACTGATGCCTCAATCAGCCCTAGTATAGGAAACTCGGTTTTACTGGTTTTTGTTCTTTTCATCATTTTTTTTTTTCTCTTTTTGGTCTGATTAAAATGCTATAAGACAATTCCAGTCTTTCTCCTATAAGATAAATGTTTGAGCACATTTTCAGGTCTTGCAGATAGTTACCAATCAGGAGCTTTCAAACTGCTATATTTCCTTTCTTTGGTTTCCTGAGTTGGTACCTTAAAAATGCTTTTATTCTTCTTGCAGTGATATTTTGGAAGAGAATTGTGTTGGTCACTTTCCCATCTTAAGTTATGAAGCCTAACAACTTAAGAAAAGAAGCTATTTTGGAGGACCATGGTATAGTCTACACGCAAGTGGCTTTGGGGAGGAATATGCATAGTAGAATGATGACAAACAGAAATCTTCTCAATCCACAGCAACTGAGAAGGAAAGATAAAAAGGAGGAGCTGGGAAAACAGAATACACACTTCCCGTGACCAGCCTCCAAACAGGCCCTGTTTCCCAGCAATTCATTCAACCATTAACTCATCAATGGATCAGTCCAGTGTTGTACACAGTGTTTCTGTGATCCAATCACTTGCCAAAGACATGACACCTGCCACAAATATTTATAATCTAAACCAAGACTTTAAAGTAATTTTTAAAGGTAATAAAAGAAAAGGTGAAAAAAGACAGAAAATTTAAGATTTTTTGAAAGCATGCGGTAATAGTCGTTGTATGTCCCATATTGCATACCTATATGTGATCATCTGAACAACAAATCTTACAATAAAAATAGAACATATATCAATCATTGCTAATCAGCTATTATTATTTTGAAAATCTCCAACATGTGTATTTTTATGTTACTATGCTTTTGTCTTTGTTTTTATTTTTCTTGTTCTTGTTTTTTTTTTTTTTTTTTTTTTTTTTTTTTTTTTTTTTTTTTTTTTTTTTTTTTTTTTTTTTTTTTTTTTTTTTTTTTTTTTTTTTTTTTTTTTGTCTTTTTGAGACAGGGTATCATTATACAGTTCAGGCTGGCCTTCAGCTCCCTTTTGTAGCCCAGGCTGGTCTCAAACTCTCACTGATCCTTCTGCCTCAGGCTCCCAAGTGCTGGGATTACAGGCATGCGCCACCACACCCAGCTTTTGTTCTTGTTTTTACTCTTCAATATAATAGAAGAAATATAATAGAAGAAATGCTAAAAAAAATAAATTTAGCATTAGGAATCTCTTTGGGAAAGAAAAGAATAAAATAAAATATGCAAGCTCAAAATCCAAACTTTAAAAGCCATTAGACTTGAGCCGGGCGTGGTGGTGCATGCCTGTAATCCTAGCACTCGGGAGGCTGAGACAGGTGGATTGGTGCAAGTTCGAGACCAACCTGGGCTACAAAAGTGAGCTCAAGGTCAGCCTGAACTGCATAACGAGACCCTGTCTCAAAAAGACAAACAATAAAATAAAATAAAGTAAAATAAAATAAAAGGCATTAGACTCATTTCTTTTCTAAGCAAGGGAGAACTACATAACAACATTTCTATCCTCCCAGTAAATAGAATGGATCATCACAATAAGGAATACTATTCATTATTTGTCTTTTTAAGTTATTGTTGAAAAATTCATAATAGTTTAAGCATACATTAAAATCTCTATCTTTAGGATTGCTTAACAAGTTATACTAGTTGAGCTGAAATCCGCTGAAATGTGTGAGGCTAATCCTCCCTCTGAGACAGGAGTTAGAAAAACAGAAGTTGGGGTTCTACAAGGAAATACAGATAGCAGCTCCAAAATGGAGTCAGGAAGCCCAAGACAGAGTCAGTTGAGTTGCTCCCCTCCAGATCTTCCATGTGCCGTGTGGCTATTAGGGACCTCCCCAGAGCGTGGTCAGGTAGATTATTGGCTCAAGGAACATGGGTCCTATATAGGCAACGAATGAATCCCATATAAACTGGACCCCAAAAAGTATGTAGTCTCCTATAGAGTAGAGATAACTTCTCTTTTGAACAAAATTCTGAGATCCCTTCTAAAACCCTTCAAAACCCCTAGACAAAGAGCCTTCTTGAATATCCTACTCAGGACTTCCTCCCAGCTAGTACAAGTTCTACTTTCTTGCCTTTATATCTTTTAAATAAATTTGCTTATATACTGCTTGCTCTATCCATGGTTTCATTGTTTGTCACCATGGAGCATGACCCCAACATTCCAATTTCACCTTATGTACCTTAATTTTCAATTGTTTTACAATAGGTGTGGGGTGTTCCCTTGGTCAAAAAGTAGTTGGACCTTTTCACTAATGACATTGAGAACTGGAAACAAAGGGCAACCCGCTCAGGTCCCCTTCTGTCCCTCTTTCCAGACAGAACCTTTCTTTCCCTTAATAAACCTATTCTGCTCATAAAAAAAAAAAGAACTGGAAACAAAAACCTAAGAGAAGTTGGACTGAAAGAAGAAATAATGTTGGTTGCTAAGAGAAAATTGACCAGAACTCACAACTAGTAAGTGGTGGTTCTGACCAACAGAGGAGCTTATCATGATTGCATAGCCTCTTGATATTCTTGCCATATGAGAAAGTGATGAATAACTCTGGTATGAAGACAGCACTTTTGTCTCTTCCAGAATGTTAAAAGGTAGTTTGAAGATGGGGAGTGGTGTTGCGTGCCTGTAATCCCAGCTCTTGGGAGCCTGCAAACAGGTGGCTCACTATGAGTCTGATCCAGTAGTGACACTCTGAATACCCTGTAGACCCCTCCCTAAAAATACACACACACACACACACACACGAAAATTAGCTTGTATTGCCACAATGGAGGAAAAATAATCTCTGTGCTGCTTTTTAGATCAATGATGCTAATACTTAGGTTTGGGAAAGTCAGAAACCATATACAGAAAAATCATCTTAATTTATGTCAATAATATCAAGCCAAAATATTGTCTTTTTAGTGCACAGAGAGACAACAAGCCTATTGTGCTGTTACATAGAAAACCTCTTACAAAGAAAATACATATGGAAGTAATCAAGGAGGCTGTGAAAACACAGGTTTCCTGTCAGATGCTCTGAGTTTGAGACACAATACCCCCAATTCATAACTTCATGAGACCCTATGAATGTCACTTTGTTTTCTAAGGCTTAATTTTCTCATTGGGTTACATCAAATATCAGTGTTGTACCTGTGTTATCAACATATTATTAAGACAATTTTTGGTGTGTGTCGAAGTACATTTCAGTTATCATTCTGCTATTGTAATTGTTCAAGTATAATTCTTAAGAAAAACTACACTACCATACTGAATCAGGAGCCCTTCTGTGGTAGAATTTTCTGCATGTGTTTCAAAGAAAAACACCAGCCAACGTGTTGAATCTGTGTACAAAAGTCAGTGTTATCCCTTCCACTATGAAAATCCTACAATTGTCTATAGATTATAGTGCATGTAGTGGAAAACGAACTGCCGTCTCCAATGCCTCCCCATGTGCCTGGTACCCGGATCTGGATTAAGCATTCCTACTACCAAAGGCTCTAGGGAATCCAAAGGCCCCTTGAGCTAATGCTGAGAAAATTCTTTTTAAAGTGAGGTTATTTTTTTTACAGTAACTCCCCTATAATCCTAAGAAAAGTAATTTAAGGAAAGAATGAGCTTTAAACATGCTTGTTCTATGCTTGCCAGAACAGTTCAGCAGAGTCTATGTAATAAGATTATAGAAAAAAAGATAGATCCCTGTAGAAAAAGAGCTAAGGAAAATAGGGAATTCTAGCAAGCTTACAGGCAGAGCAGGAAATGTTTTTTCTTCACATAGTTGACAACTTCTTGAATATTGGACAAGAATTCACCAATATTAGAGGGAAGGGTTGTATGAAAAGTGAACATTTCCTACAAAGAAATAGGCAGTATTTTAACCTTTGCAAACCAAAGGCAAAATAAAAAATAATGTGTGGGTATTTGCTACGGTTGTGTCTAGTTATCCCCCCAACACTTCATGTAGTCATGGGGCAAGGACCTCTAGAGTTTGAGACTAACTCTTATTCTACTGGAATTATGAGTCTTAGTACTGCTGGGATTATGGCTGTGTCTACCTTACCTACCTCAGAAGATAACCTGAATGTAATATAAGAGACAGAGAGAATCTCTCTCTCTCTCTCTCTCTCTCTCTCTCTCTCTCTCTCTCTGTCTCTCTCTCTCTCTCTCTCTCTCTCTCTCGCCATTTATTGCTGTTACTCCTCCCTTGGCTCCTCTCGCTCTTTGCCACTGCCATGAACTGATGCTGTCTAACCTGTGCAACTCTACCTTAGAGCCAGCCAAATGTGGACTGAAACCTCCAGTAACTGTGAGCTAAACAAACCTTTCCTTCCTTGAACTTGGTGTCAGGTATTTGTCCCAGCAACAAGAGAAGAGTAACTGAGACAGAATTCCTATAACAAAAGAGAAAAACAGATTCCAAAATGTTTAATTGACAACATCAAAAGTGTGAAGTTATATAGCATAATTTCTTTCTTTTTCTTTCTCAAAATACAAATCAGTCAGTGATGAAAAGGATACTTTCTTAAGGTAGGGGGTGAGATTCTGGTTTAATTAGAGTTCAAGATCAGTGCTCTCTACTATCCTATTGATTGTAAATATTTATTTTGGGTTATGGACTCAATGTCTTCTACTCCAAATTTACACCTTGAGGTCTTCAATCTCAAAGTGACAGTATCTGGAGAAAGGGCCTGCTAAGGAGATGATAAATTTTAGATCATGTTCTCAAGGCAGGCTCTAATGTGCTACTGGTGTGCTTACTAGAAGGAAAATATGAACTGGGGATTTGGCTTAGCAATAGAACACTTGCCAAGCTCCACAAGGTTCTAACTTCAAACCTTTCCATGAAAGAAAGAAAGAAAGAAAGAAAGAAAGAAAGAAAGAAAGAAAGAAAGAAAGAAAGAAAGAAAGAAAGAAAGAAAGGAAAGAGAGAGGAAGAAGGCGGAAGATGAGGAGGAGGAAGAGCAGGAGGAAGAATAAGGAGGAGGAAGAGAAGAACTAGAAGAAGGGAGGGAGGGAGAGAGGAAGAAAGAGTGGGCCAAGATCTTGATGGAATCAGAAAATGATATGTTGAAGGCAGTCAACGTTCACAAGTTATTCCAGAAAATTCATCTCAAACTATATCCATATTGCTCTGCAATGAGATGGAAGTTCCATAGGCAATTTCAGGACTGTATCTTAAGATAGCTATTAACTATGCAAAACCATGAAATGCTAGTATTTAGAAAGATAAATAGATTAACTGATGAACACAGTCTGGCATTAAAGGAACTGCCACTCATCAAGGGAAGGGGATCTTTCCCTACCGTACAGTGGTCAAAGAACAAATTTTACTACTGGACAGAAAAAAAAAAATTTAAGCCAAGAGCAATTTCTTCTCAGCCATTTGGCTAAGGTCAAATATGAGCAAAGAAGAGGTCTGAGTACAGCCAAATGAACAGTGTGAGAGCAATAACTCTAATCTTTCTTTTGAAATTTGTATAGAGTTTGTTGCAAAGCCATCATACCTCCATTCCCACCTTTTGCCTTAGTAGAAAAAGTAGGCGTTGTATTTTTCAGTTTTTCTTTCTGCCTAGGTCCCACAAATTCCTCTATTTTTTATAACCCTAAGATATAATGGTCATCATACTACAGGAAAGAAGTGGCTAATTACCCTAAGACTTATGTACTCAAGAAAAAGGTAACCTGGTCAATATAAAACATCTCATTGTATCAGTGTCAAATTGTAGTGAGTTCTGGAAATAATTTCTATCTAAAAAAATAACCTTTTATATTGAAATATGTTTTCACTCATACTCACCATCTTTAAAACCTTCATGATGAAACAATGAGCTTCACTCTCTTTTTTTGCAAATAAATATTATATTCTAGTGCTACATATCATTAAAATAATATAGTTATGATTACTGCAAATGTATATTTATGTGCATTGCCCAAGGTATAGCTCCAATCCATTCTATATCTATCCTATTTTCCTTTATGTTTCTCCCCTTTGACAAAGACGTTAATTTTTCTTTATTTCTACATTAGTGATTACAACCCACACTTCTATCCAGTGGGGATTTCAATTCCCCAAAACTTAGAGTAAAATAAAGTTATTGCCTTCTTTTTTTACACTTATTATTTGCCACCCATAATAAGCAATCCGGTGAATTTTAATTACTCCAAGAAAAAAAGATTGGCTTATGAAGTTAAATAATAACAAGTTACTCAATTACAATTTTCTATGCATAATTTATGAGGCTTAGTTTTTTAAAATTCAAGTTTAAAATATTATATAATTTTCTCTGGTTGTACTTTGTATTCTTTTTTTAGAAAAAACATTCATGTTTATGAGAAAAAAATAGCAATTAAACAGTTTCAAACAGGTTATTGAAACAGTTACAATAATTAATACATTGCATATTGTCTTTGTAGTAATTATTCAGAGAAAAAGATGCAGACATGATATATTGCCTAAATAGTATTATAAGATTAGCACAAATCTTTCTTCTCATTAAACTAACAGAAAGTAGCTGCATAGTATTACTAAAAATGTAACTTTTGTGTCTGACAAGGTGAGTCACATCCCTCAGGATTTACCCTGAAACTATTTACAGAGGTGTGTAAATCTTTCATCAGTGTTAGCCATCTGGATGAGTCATGACCATTGCTTGACCAATTTGCTCTCTGTGAAAGCCTAAGAGAATGTTTTCTCCCCACATGACTCTCTTTAGGCATACTATATCCTGGATCACTTTCTTCTATGGCTCCATAATGTCCTTGATCAGAAAATTTTGGACACCACCGAATTATATAGGCTGTTACAACACAGGTTCTATTACGTCTTGAATCTTCATTGACCTTGAAGGGCTAGTTCCAAAATATAGGCTATCCTGGTAGCCTTTCTTTTTCTTTAATTTTTGGTCTCTATGCCTTTGTTGAAATCATCGAGAAGAGAACCTTAATGATATTATTACCTGTAGTTTGCTTTTTTTTTTGGTCAGGAGTGGGGTTCACACTGACGACCTTGTACTTGCCAGGCAGGCACTTGTGCCACGGAACTATCTCCCCAACCTTTAGTTTGTACTCTTGATGTATGGTTCATCAAACAATTCAACAGCCCTATTATTTCTGTGTTTAACAATTCATAATTTGGAATATTCCCATCATATATTTTTAACACATCATCAGAAAGCACTCCGCACCCTGTTGGATAATTTCCTCTATTTCCTCTATATCCAAGAGACAATTTAAATGCCATTAAGTTTGAAAATACAGTAAAGCATTTTTCTAGATATATATTTTCTTTTTTTTTTTTTTTTAGGGAAGGTTCTATAGGGTGTTCAGAGTGTCATTACTAGATCAAACTCATAGTGATCCACCTGTTTACAGCCTCCTAAGGGCCAGGACTACACACCACCATGACCAGGCTCAATTGCCATCTCAGTGCACCCTGGGGACAGGGCTGGCACAGCAGCCCTGAGGATCGAACCCTGGGCCTCTGGGCCTGCTTGCAGGTGCTTTAATCTACTGAAATTTTTGGAT